>RCWM02001110.1:0-105483 GCA_003667255.2 Euschistus heros
ACTGGAATTTGTTTGGTAAGCGTGGGCCAGGTCCAGGGGTTTGCAAAAAGATGGTTTTGTTTTTCTAAAAAATTAGTACAATCTTGACAAAAAGATTAAGGTATGGGTACCTATCAGGTATAGTTATGTCATTTAATTGTCTGTAGTCCCACAAGGGTCTCCAAGGTGCCATCTTTCTTCCTTACTAAATGTAGTGGGCTGGCCATGGACTATCTGAAGGTCGACATAGCCCCAAGTCGAGCATATTGTCAATACCGTCTTAGCTGCTTGTTATTTTATCTGGTCCTATCCGTCTGGGTTTGGAATATATTGGAGGTCCTAATAGTTTTTATGTGGTGTTGCGTGGAAATGGACGGGATAGCTGAGGCGGGAAATGACCGGATATTTGACCAAATTCGTGAAGAAGGCAGCTTATAGGTGACGTCGGGGTTGATGAATTTGCTGATAGGAGTACTTGGGTTATGTGGTGAGCTGTGCTGGATGGTGGAATTACACACATGTCATGTTGAGGTCCGTCTATAAATTTTCAGTCGCCGTCGGCCGGGCAAGTCAACTACACACGATTAAAATGAATTAAAAAGTCCGACCCGATAATCGGGCTGCTGGGACATCGGCTAAAAGGAAAGTGTAGGTGATAATGCTTTTCGGGGCCGAATGTGAGCGTCAACTTTCGTTTGCCGTAGACATTGATACGGGAAAGTCGTTTTAGCTGCATAAAGGGGGGGTTGTTGTTGAACAGGGTTCAAAGCGATCCGTAGATGATCGGAGGCAACGAACCCTCACAGAGAGACGTCCGCTCCTGTATCAAGGGGGGAGAAAACGAAGTTTTTGTCTCGTATCAGTTTTTTAAAGAAAAGGCCGACAATTGGGGCAGAGAAACGAGTAAGTGGCAGGAGGAACAGGTCGCCGCTGACCCCCTGGCTTATAGGAGGACAAGCCATTTCCGTTCGTGATCACTAACCGCGAAAACTATAGAACTATTCTGTACCAAATATAACTACATCATCTTCATAGTTCTTGAAAGATTTACTATAATAATAACTTATATAATTATATAAAAGGACAAGCCATTTTTCGTTTGTGAATGATCACTAACCGCGAATATTACTGAACAAATCTGTACTAAATATTAACTACATCATTTTCATAATTCTAAGAAGGTTTAGCAATATTAAAATCTACTGATTTTTAATTTATATTTTATTAAAAAAGGTTAATATGTGGACAACAGTGCAGTATGAAAATTGACCGATAGGTGGGGAGTGCCATTCTACACGAGAGGTTAGAAAAGAGCTTGAAATCGATGATAAAATTCACTTATTAAACTATCAAGAAAATTATTTTAAAAAAATTAAATATGGTGTGCGATATGTGGATCTCAGTGAAGCTTGAAAATCGACCGATTGTTTATAGAGCCATTCCACAATAGAGTTAACAATGGTAAACTGAACCTATCTGTACCGACATCTAAATAAATAATTTTTATAATTCTAGGAAGGTTTTGCAATGGTAAAATTTAGAATAACTAAAATTTAAATGTACAATTTTGAGAGGCAGGAACGAGGTTTGCCACACTGTCATATACTTTTATAGTTCGAAATCAACATATAACCAGATGAAATCAATAAAGTTATTTCTGCCGAATACAAATTATTACTAACTCAAAATGTAGATCCTTTGCTTTTTTATATCGTGTGTAAAAATATGATTCACGGGCCTTTTGTCGTAAGCACTGATAATGCAGTTTATTTTCCGCAAGAGTTTCTTAATAGTCTTTATTCATCTTGATTACCAATTCATACATTAAAGTTAAAAATTTTATGCCTAATGGTGCTTATATGTAATCTTCAACCACCTGATCAGTGCAATTATAACTAGATTAATAATTACTGCTAAAAAATCATTGAAGAAATAATGCTCAACCACATGCTAAAATACAAGAATCTTATCGATAAACAAATAAAACTTTAATTTTTAGTTGAAATTATCTTTAGTTATGAGGGCGGGCGAAGCCGCGACGGGAATGCTATAATTTCATAAATTAAAACTAATCATTTCAAAACTGCGGCAAAAATCCTGGCCCTAATTATACTTTTAACATTTTTCATCATTAAATAATTTCATTAATTCTATTTATGTATGTTTTGTACAGTGAGCAATGCCAAGAAAACGCAAAGGGGCTGATTTGAGCCGCAGTACAAGTATAGCTCGGTACTCGCGAAATAGCAGATCCGAAAGAACAGAAGAACAAATCCAGCAACAAAATGCTGATGCACGTGTCAGAATGGCGCAATTGCATCAAGAAGAGCCACAAGATACACGGGCTGAACGCAATGAAGTCAGAAGATTAGAACAACGACAATCACGCCGTTTCACAGTCAATAGACGAAGAACAAATGACCAACAACGACAACAGGTACATCGAGCATTTATATCTGATTCATTCCTGCGCCTAGCATTCAAGTATGAGCCCGATATTGAATATTATGCTCATTCAAAAGTGGTAATTGGTGCTATGGACAAGGAATGTCCGCATTGTCATGCTCTGAAATTCAAAAATGAGCCAGCTGGGATGTGTTGCGCGTCAGGAAAAGTGCAACTACCTGAAATTGAAACACCACCTGAACCATTGAACGGCTTACTTATCGGCACGGATCCAGATTCTAACGTGTTCCTGAAGTCAATTCGAAGATTCAATTCATGCTTTCAAATGACATCGTTCGGAGCAACAGAAATAGTTCGAAATACTAATGCAAATGGTCAACAATTCTATTCTACATTCAAAATCAGAGGCCAAGTTTATCATAAAATGGGCTCACTGCTGCCAATGCCAAACGAACCACATAAATTCTTACAAATCTACTTTATGGGCGGCGAGGATTCCGGAAGCGCACTTGCCAATCGCGTGAATGCACGTTGTGATTATAATAACCTTGATTTACTTTATGTCAGGCGCATCGTCAGCCAGCTAGATGCTCTTTTGAACGAGCACAACGAGTTGTTGAAAATATTCAAATCACATATGCACCAATTACAAAGTGATAATTACGCTATCGTCATTAATCCTGATAAAACACACCAGCTGGAGAGCATATTCGTAGATTCAATGCACCCGTTGTTGATGATGTTGCTGGAATCATGGTTGGCGATTGTACAGCTGCACGTGAAATTGTGATTCGTAGAAGAAATAATAATCTTCAGTTAATTTCTGACACACATCGTTCATATGACGCTCTCCAATATCCGCTAATATTCTGGAAGGGACAAGACGGATATTGCATAAACATAAAACAACGAGACCCCGTATCAGGTACTTCATTGATTATTAATTTGATCATTAATCATTTAACAAAACAATTAAATTATTAAACGTAATAAATTTAAATTAATTTTTATGAACAAATATTACAGGAGCTGAAACAAACAAGAACGTTAGCTCAAAGGATTATTATGCGTACCGATTAATGATTAGACGTGGTCTGGACAACGTCATTTTACGATGTCGTGAGCTTTGTCAACAATTCATGGTCGACATGTACGCGAAGATTGAGAGCGAACGACTACGATACTTAAGATATAATCAACAAAAGCTGCGCGCGGAAGAGTACATTCATTTGCGAGACGCTATCAACAACAACGCCGACGTCGCCGAAATTGGTAACCATGTCATTTTACCATCATCGTACGTAGGCAGTCCACGTCATATGCAAGAATATATACAGGATGCTCTGACTTTCGTGCGCGAATATGGACGACCATGTTTATTTATCACGTTCACATGTAATCCAAAATGGCCAGAGATTTCATCTTTGCTACTGCCTGGCCAAAATGCAATACATCGCCATGATATTACAGCACGTGTGTTCAGACAAAAGTTGAAGTCTTTAATAAATTTCATTACTAAATCACATGTATTCGGTCCCACACGTTGCTGGATGTATTCGGTTGAGTGGCAAAAGCGAGGATTACCTCATGCACACATTTTGGTTTGGTTCATCGACAAAATCCGTCCTGAAGAAATCGATAGTATCATTTCTGCGGAAATTCCAGATCCATCCACTGACCAAATGCTGTTTGATATTGTTACAACAAACATGATTCATGGTCCATGTGGTACTCTTAATAGTTCATCGCCTTGCATGGCTGATGGAAAATGTACTAAAAATTTCCCTAAAGATATTACCAATGATACGGTCACAAATGTCGACGGATACCCAATATATCGTCGAAGAAATCCTGAAAATGGCGGACAATCATTTATTAAAAATATCATCAACACAGACATTGATATTGACAATCGTTGGGTGGTGCCATATTCGCCTCTGCTGAGCAAGACATATAATGCTCATATTAATGTTGAGTTCTGCAGTTCTGTGAAGAGCATCAAATACATTTGCAAGTATGTCCATAAAGGCAGTGATATGGCTGTGTTTAGAGTGGAAAATACTAATGTGAATACTTCTCCAGTGAATAAAAACGATGAAATTACGCTCTACCAAATTGGTCGGTACATCAGCTCCAATGAAGCTGCTTGGCGTATCTTTGGTTTTCCAATTCATGAACGGGATCCAGCAGTTGTTCAGTTAGCCATCCATCTTGAAAACGGTCAGCGTGTATTTTTCACGAACGAGACAGCGATTGATCGTGCAATAAATCCACCTAAAACTACACTCACTGCATTTTTTGAATTGTGTAATCGTGCGGATGATTTTGGTGCCTTTACACGAACATTACTCTATTCACAAGTACCACGCTATTTCACATGGACTCAAACAAAAACATGGATGCCCCGCAAGCAAGGCTCACCAGTTGCTGCATGTCTCAATTTATTTAAATCAAACGCCTTGGGGCGATTATTTACAGTCAATCCAAGACACACTGAGTGCTTTTATCTTCGACTGTTGTTGGTTAATGTTACTGGCCCATTATCATTTCAAGATATACGTAAAGTGAATGGGCAACAATATCCAACGTATAAAGATGCATGCCTTGCACTCGGCTTGCTGGAAGACGACAACCAGTGGGAATGCATGCTTGCTGAAGCTGCATTGAACTGTACAGCAATACAAATTCGTCGACTATTCGCTATAGTGTTGACTACATGTTTCCCAGCCCGAGCTCAGATATTATGGGAAAATCACAAAGATTCAATGACTGATGATATATTGCATCAACATCGTATACGGTGCCACGATCTAACCATAACATTCAGCGACGAAATGTACAATGAAGCATTGATTGCTATTGAGGATCTTTGCATTGTCATTGCCAACTTACCACTTAGTAATTTCGGTATGAATTCGCCAAATCGAACTGCATCTGATTTAATGAATACTGAAATGAATCGTGAACTGCAGTACAGTACTGTAGAAATGGCAGCGATTGTTGCCCGTAATGTCCCACTAATGAATGAGGAACAAAGAACCATTTATGATCGCATTATGCTCGCAATTTCAGCTGGACAAGGTGGGTTCTTCTTTTTGGATGCACCGGGTGGAACTGGCAAAACATTCGTTATTTCGCTAATTCTTGCTGAAATACGATCAAATAATGGCATCGCATTAGCCGTTGCATCATCGGGCATTGCAGCAACTTTATTGGATGGAGGTAGAACAGCTCATTCAGTATTTAAGCTGCCACTAAATATTCAGAATAACCCTGACGCAGTATGCAACATTAAGAAACAATCGTCCATGGCCACTGTGCTGAAACGGTGTAAAATTATTATTTGGGATGAATGTATATGGCACACAAACATTCACTTGAGGCGTTGAACAGGACATTGAAAGATATTAAAAACAGTGACAAACTATTTGGCGGAACTCTGTTGGTCCTTTCAGGTGATTTCAGACAAACACTTCCAGTCATTCCACGTTCAACATACGCTGATGAGATCAACGCTTGCTTAAAAGCATCTCCATTGTGGCGTAATGTTGAAAAATTACAGCTAAAAATAAATATGCGCGTTCAAATGCTTCAAGATCAATCCGCTGAAACATTTTCAAAACAACTCTTAGATATCGGTGATGGAAAAGTTGCTATAGATGAAACTGGATACGTAAAATTACCGACCGATTTCTGCACAATCGCTGATTCGCAAGATACTCTCATTGAACAAATATTTCCCGATGTACACACACAGTACATTAATCATGAGTGGCTTGCAGAAAGAGCGATTTTAGCGGCAAAAAATGTAGACGTTGACAATTTAAATCTGAAGATACAAATGTTGTTGCCAGGGAACTTGGTATCATATAAATCTATTGATACAGTTTGCGACGACAGCGAAGCAGTAAATTTTCCCACAGAGTTTTTGAACTCACTGGATTTGCCAGGCATGCCACCGCATAATTTACAATTAAAGGTTAGATCTCCAATTATCTTGCTTCGTAATTTGAACCCGCCCCGGCTGTGCAACGGTACGCGATTAGTCATTCAAAAATTAATGAAAAACGTGATCGAAGCCAGGATTTTAAATGGCAAGTTCAGAGGTGAAAATATACTCATACCACGGATTCCTATTATACCTACAGATGTTCCAATTCAATTCAAACGTATTCAGTTTCCGATTAGATTGGCATTTGCAATGACTATCAACAAACCCCAAGGTCAAACGATGTCTGTTTGTGAATTAGATTTGAGAACACCCTGTTTTTCACACGGACAATTATACGTGGCATGCTCTCGAGTGGGTAAACCATCCAGTTTGTTTGTGTTAGCTAAAGATGGACTAACAAAAAATATTGTTCACGCTATAGCATTAAGAGATTGATATTGTTTAATAGTGTTACTGTCGTAATTGTTTAATTAATAAATTATAATAATTAAAAAAAAATGTTTGCCTTTTGTTATTTTTATATTCCCTCATCGTTCACAGCGCTCCATGCTTATTTCACGCATATACCACATTCTTACATACATACAATATACACATTCTTACATACATACTTACAATAAGTAAGCTATTTTTTGTCTACACTAGAAATTACTAGGAAATTATTTATATGGCAAAACAACTTTTGCCGGGTCAGCTAGTCTTATCTTAATATATATAAATTACGTGTCGCCGCCTAGGGGCCGGCTAACACCTAAACTACTGAACCGATTTTAATCAAATTTGCACACCGTGTGCAGTTTGATCCAACAAAAAAGATAGGATACCTTATATCTTAATTTATAGTCGCAATATTATTTGTATATTATCTGCAAGTCACAATTATCTGTTAGCTCTATACGATTCTAACATATGGCGGTATAAGGTTATACTATTATATAAAAGGACAAGCATGTTTCGTTTGTGTTCACTAACCGCCAAAAACTACTGAACCAATCTCTACCAAATTTTGACTACATCATCTTTATAGGATGGTTTAGCAATAGTTAAATCTAATAATTTTCAACTAATTCTTTATTGAAAAATGAATAATAAGTGGATAACAGTGAAGTTCAAAAATGGCGGCAATTGCAATCTACATGAAAGGTTAAAATGTACAGTGTTACATAGAGGTGAACATTGATAATAAAATTTACTTATTTTCAATTAAATTGTTATAAAAACAGGTATATGGAGTGAAATATACCAAAGTTTAACTACATCATGTTCATAATTCTAGGTTTAGAAACAATAAAAATTTAAATGTACAATGTTGAGTGTTAGAAACGGGTTTTGCCACACTATGACATACTTTTATGGTTAGAAATTAAAATCCAACCAGATCAAATCAATAAAATTATTTCTGTCGAATGAAAATTATTAAAAATCAAAATGCCGATCCTCAGCTGTTTAATATTGTATGTAAAAATATGAACTTTGAACCTTTAGTTGTGAACACTGATAATGCAGTTTCGTAATAGTCTCTGTCCATCTGGATTACCAACTCATATATTAAAATTGAAAATTGGATGTCTAATTATGCTTTATGTTATCTTCAAACACCTAATCAATCTAAATTTAACCCAGTTAATAATGGCTGCTATGCGTGAAAATATCATCAAAAATAAAATTTTCAATTCTTCACTTTAATACAAGATTTTTATCGATAAATATTTTAAAAAAATTAATTATTAGTTAAAATTATCTAAGATCTTCACTTATGAGAGCGGGCGAAGCCTCGACGGGGGGATGATGAAGTTATATATAAAAGGACAAGCCATTTTCGTTCGTTATCACTAACCGCGAAAACTATAGAACTATTCTGTACCAAATATAACTATATCATCTTCATAGTTCAAGGAAGGTTTAGCAATAATAAAATTTATATATTTTCTATTAAATAACTGTTTAAAAATCGATAAATATGTGAGTGCAGTAAAGCGAGCGCCATTTAAGAGAGGTTACAATGATCCGGTGTTAAATATAGCTAGAAATTGATAATAAAGTTACTTAATTCAATTAAATTGTTATCCAAAAAGCTATAAATATGTGGCAAGCGACAATAGCGTTTTAGTAAAACTTATGAACCTATCTGAACCAAATTTTAACTACATCATCTTCATAGTTCTTGAAAGATTAAAAATTAGAAAGTTTACCATAATAATAACTTATACTATTATATAAAAGGACAAGCCATTTTACGTTTGTGATCACTAACCACGAATACTACTGAACCAATCTGTGCTAAATATTAACTACATCATCTTCATAGTTCCAAGAAGGTTTAGCAATATTAAAATCTACTGATTTTTCATTTATTTTTTATTAAAAAAAGAAAATATGTGGACAACAGTGAAGTTTGAAAATTGACCGATAGGTGGAGAGGTTCTACGCGAGAGGTTACAAAAGAGCTTGAAATCGATGATAAAATTTACTTATTAAACTATAAAGAAAATTATTAAAAAAGATTTAAATACGGTGTGCGATATGTGGATCCCAGTGAAGCTTGAAAATCGAACGATTGTGTATAGCACCATCCCACAATAGAGTTAACAATGGTAAACTGAACCTATCTGTACCGACATCTAAATAAATAATTTTTATAATTCTAGGAAGGTTTTGCAATGGTAAAATTTACAATAACTAAAATTTAAATGTACAATGTTGAGAGGCAGGACTGAGGTTTGCCACACTGTCATATACTTTTATAGTTCGAAATCAACATCCAACCAGATGAAATCAATAAAGTTATTTCTGCCGTATACAAATTATTACTAAATCAAAATGTCGATCCTTTACTTTTTTATATTGTGTGTAAAAATATGATCCACGGGCCTTCTGTCGTAAGCACTGATAATGCAGTTTATTTTCCGCAAAAGTTTCTTAGTCTTTATCCAACTTGATTACCAATTCATACATTAAAATTAAAAATTTTATGTCTAATGGTGCTTTTACGCAATCACCAACTGCCTAATCAGTGCGATTATAACTAGATTAATAATTACTGCTATGCGTGAAAAAATCATTGAAGAAATAATGCTGAACCACATGCTAAAATACAAGAATTTTATCGATAAACAAATAAAACTTAATTAATTTTTAGTTGAAATTAGCTTTACTTATGGAGGGCGGGCGAAGCCGCGACAGGGATGCTAGTACAATATAATAACCAGCCAGACATGCTGTTGGTTTTTGGCTGAGTTCGAATTGAACCCCTCTAGCCGCCGCTACACGATTCTTAAAAAAAACTAAATTATTTAAAAAGGAAAAAGAGATTTCCGAGAATTGCTAAATATAATTGAATATTGAATATGGCTTGTACATATTAATAAATATTAGCATATAAAAATGAAATTAATATTTAACTGATCGGGGTGGATTCGAATGTTATGGAGCTTGACACTAACAACCTGTTATATTTTAAATACAAATAAAACTGTAATTTCTATCCTGTCGCAATTAAAGAACGTTTCCGGTGCATACAAATGTTGTGAATCACATTCCGAACAGTATCTTTACTTTCGGGAAGCCCCAACGCAACGATATGACTTAAAGTGACACACAAGTAGCACATGATAAAGGCTCCATAATAAATCATGGAGTATACTGTACACGTATGTAAACCATACGGTATAATGTACTTGTTTTTATTGTCCTAAATCGAAAATAAATCATATGTATTTTTTGTTTCGTCTAATGGTTCATAGAAGCTGAGAAAAAAAAGTAAATTTCTCTCTGACTGTAATTTTTTTTTTCCCCCCGATTTTATTTATTATTTTATTCATACAAGGAAATATTAGGGGAAAGACTGTAAAAAGCGGTACTTTTCTGATATGGTCACGTTCATGGAAAATGTTTTTAGATTAGTTAGTGCATTGCTTTAAATAAAACACGTTTTCTATTTACATGAAATTTAATTAAATTATTTATTTTTTTATTAACATTTTAAAACAATATTAGTCCAGTCGATAAACACATTGTAGAGTGCATGGAATATGCGATAATTTTTGACTTCGTAGGTTCGTTAGGAATAGTTGGAAGGTAAACATACTAAAAGTCCCCGCCCCTGGGGGGTGAGCTAACGGTGGGGGGGAGGGAAGTTCCATTTTTTTGGTATTTCCATAATATCTCGAAAACTGTTGAATCTAGAAAAATATGTTTCAAATAAACATAAAAGCTAATTAAATTTACTATAAAATTTATTATATATAAATTTGTCGTAATTCTAACCGTTTAAGAGATATACTTTATTAAAAATAGGTGATTTTCGGGAAAAAAAAAAAAAAACAAATGTCACCTCACTTTTTGTCAAACGTTTGCTTCTATTGCGTTCCACAATCGTTTCTCAGAAAAAACGTCAGAATCAAAATTGTAGAGCATTAAATTTACTTCAATTTCTTATGTACGTTTCTGGTATTTCCTTAAAATGATTAACAAAAAAGGAGGTAAACATTTTTTTTATTTTTAAAGTTGTCGATTTTTAATAACGTATATCTCGAAAACCGTTGGAATTTCTACGAATATGTATATGATTAATTTTTTAGGAAATTTAATGAGCTTTCATTTTGATCTGCTACGTCCTTTTCTAGAGTCCACCGTTTTCGAAATATAATCGAAAAACAAAATTGGGACCTTCTCCCCTCCCCCCACCTTTAGCTCACCCCGGGGACTTTTAATATGTTTACCTTCTAACTATTTCTAGCAAAGCTGTGAAGTAAAAAATTATCGCATATTTCATGCACTATACACCCCATATTTCGGCACTTATTGACTGGACTATATTTGTATAATAATAATTATATGCTAGAAATATCGTAAAAATCTTTGGTATCTTTCAATATTTCATTAAGAGGATCTTTTTCTGCTAACTTTTTCCGCCACCTAAATTCCGCTAAATAAGATCTTTTAAAAATGATGTCTTTCAAACCTCTCTGAAATAATTTCTGAAATCAACGAAACTACTGTGCGACATTCCACAGTTTCGTTTCGCGAAATCTCGCCGAGCTAAACTCCTTTGACCAGCAGTAAATGAAGTGAACAACTTTTTCCAGACTTAATTCGATCCATCCAGCCAGTTTCCACGCCTCACACCAAGCTCTTGTTTCCACGCCTTCACATAGCACCTCTATTTAATTTTACCTTTAAATGTCAACTTCATCTCATGGTTATTTTTACATAGTTTCATTTCAACAAAACTATTATGATGTAGAAAAAATCTTACGGCAGTTTCCTCATCCAAAATATTCCTAAAAAATATTTTTTTAAATTATACTGAAAGTCAACCATATTTAACCATATCAATTACCTACTCAAAACTGGTAAATTTGGTAAATTTTCGATCCAAGCGACACCAACAGAGCTAGAGCGTGTCAAAATGTTTAATTTTTTGAGGGTGAAAAAAAAACCTTCACAATAAACTATATACTCCCAGCCAAAAGAAATATCCATGTCAAAAAGCAAAACATAGTGAAGCTCTTATTATAGCTTTTTTCAACCAATTTCATAATTTTTTCAACTAATTTCATTTTTTTTCAACCAATTTTATAATTTTACCAATCAAATTCATAATTTTTTCAACCGATTTCATAATTTTTTAAAACAAATTTCATGATCTGTAAGATTTGTATGTTTGAGTCAAATCACGTCATTTGTAATTCTATTACCCTTACATATAAATATTTTACTATTTATATTAATCTACTATAATATTCATTATGCTAATCTAATGTTCGATTTCAAAGTTTAAATAAATATTATAATATCTGAATTTTTTTAATTTATTTATAGTAGTCTTAAATAAGGTTAAATAAAACACAAACCGAATAATACATAAACGTGTTGAACTAGTATAACAAGATAACAAGGTTAAGTAACAACACTATAGTAGTTAATTAATGATAATAAACATATGGCAATGATATTCCAAAGAGGTAGGTAGTAACAATAAAAACAAAAGGAAAGGATATCACCACATATTCTTTCAAGTTATAAGTTTAAAATCCTTCAAGTCCTTCAAGTTTAAAAGTTTCAAGTCCTCAAAAAATCGTCAGATCCAGGCAGATCTGACAATTTTTTGGGGCCAAAGGACATCCTTTGCCACTCTCCTTTCCCACATAGTTTTGTCCTTAAGGATACTAATTTTTTTTTTCAAGATATGATTTTATTAATTTTCGTCCTTAAGGATACTGTTACATATTATCACTCTGTTCACTGATTCCTCCGAAGATGAACTATCCGCTCATGTTTCATATATATAGATGAATAAAAAAAATAAGCAAACAAAGCAAAACTCTATATATCTCTAAATAATTCCATCAATCTAATCCCCATTAAATTCTACAAGAGTTCTTGATAACAATACCTCATGGGATTATGTGTGTCAAATTGTTTGACAAAATTATGAAATCGGTTGAAAAAATATGAATTTGATCGGTAAAATTATGAAATTGGTTGAAAAAAGTATGAAATTGTTTGGAAAAATTATGAAATTGGTTGAAAAAATTATTAAATTCACTGAAAAAAGCTATATATATCTCTATTTTGAAAAGTTATATCCTCATCATTCTTTCCAAATGATTAAACTTTAATCTTTTAAATCATGGAGTGAACTAACCTTACAGATATTATTGTCACAAACGTTACTGTGCACCATCTCTCATTTTCGAGGTGGTCAGAAAATTGAAATAGGGATAATTAACTAACATGTTTAGAGAATATCGATTTTAATTTTTTTCATAACCATAAAATTACTCCCAAGGCTCTTGTGCCAAATCCAGCAACACGCAATAATCGAGTATAATTATATAAGTAACCTGCTTTTTAATTAAAGCATATGTTTTTTTTTATTTCTTAACACTAATGATCTATTCTGAATTGTAATAATAAGTAAACAAAACATAATAATACTTATTTTTAACAAAATAATTATTGAGGAGGATAGAAATCTACAATGTCTTTTTATGTCTGTTCAAATAAATCTTCATTTTGATAACGGTAATGCCACATAAACACACATGAATATGAGTCAAGGAGGGCTCTGTTTGTCCCACATTCTTTTTTTATTACAACTCTTCGCTTGAGCACATAAGCCTTCAATAGTATTTTTGTGGGCCCCTGCGATAGGATCAACAAATTTTTTACTGTGGTTAACTGTTAAATGCTTGAAATTGTAACCTTCCAGCATCGGTATTTTGCTATAAGAAGCCCAACAATCTGATTTTATTGTTTTTCCTAATTCTATGCACTGCTTAATTGTACTGAGAAGGGTTGCTTCAGATCTGTCTGGTACTGCATACAAGAAGCATTGGTTTGTTAATCGGCATATGCCGCCGAATACCCACTCTTGTGGATACACTCGCCCCACGTTATTTTTCCGCTTAGAAAAAACACTTCATCAATTTCTATTGCAAAGCCTTCACCCCCGATAACAACAGGATTTCTCATCAAAGAAGCAGCGCACACTTCCCTAAGCATGTTTTTCCAGTCCGTTGTTGTATCCGAATTTTTCATTACAAAACTTGAATGTTGTGTATTCCTTAACCCAATTATAAATGAAATATATTAATTCTTCTAATTCAACATTACTGGCCTGTAACCAGGTATTACTCACCTCTTAATCTTTTAGATGTACCACACTCCTCGGCACAAAGATAATATTCTCATATTATAAATTTGTTCATGCTTAATTTTGATAACCAAAAAACAAATGTATGGCATATAATGGAAGTTAAAGTTATTTTATTTTTCACATTCTATTTTGTTTGATGCATGTTTAGTGTTCCCCATGTTGTTATACTGCACCCTTATGACCTTTACACTCACCGTTTCAAATTTGTGAATTCAGATTACTAAGAAAATAATTAGCATCTAAGTTTAATTTTTATATTGTTTCAAGTACAATATGAAATTTAATGACAGCCGACATTATGGTAAATAATTATAAGATAATATAAAATCTGTTGTTTTTTTTTTTTCAAAAAATAAAAATGACTTTTTTGTTACACTGTTCTCATGGTGTCTACCAATTTCAGTTATCAAAATTCCCGACTTTACAAGAATTTTTCTGGAAATTACCGACTTTTTCAATAATATTTCTGAAAATTCTCGACAAACGATATTTTAATGCTGTTGAAATAATAATCCAAGCAAATCAATCAATACGTTGATTAATACTTTTCTTATGCTTTGAATGATTTGTTCTTATAACAACAACATAATTCTTATGTTTTATTCTTATAACATATCACAGTTGAACAATAAAATAAAAAAAGCATTTTTTTAATATTTATCATTACTCTGGATAACTTTTAAGAAACACATCAACGTCGAGTATTGTCATTCAATTAGAAAATAGTTACGAGGTTGTCGGATAAAATGACTTCAAAAATATATGTTCGATCCGAAATTTTTTTTTTTTTCTATCTGAAAGCTGGTTAAATTTACTATGAGACCACATTTATGAAATTTTGTTCAAGTAGCATGATATACTCACGCCATCATGCTGAAAACCCCATACTCTTGTGAAATCCTTTTTTTTCAGTATATTTCTCGCTTTAAAACTATTTACGAGAACTGCGCTGAAAATGTGTGGATTTCACAACAGTGTGGGATTCTCAGCGTGGTGGTGTGGGTATTTCATGGGATTTAAAAAACATTTTATATACAAGGTCTCATAGCAAATTTTTTTAGATGAAACGAAGAAATTCTGGATCGGAGAAATAGTTTTGGAGTTATATCCAAAAGAATACCGATAAACGTGTTTTACAAAAATAAATAAATTTTGATTGTTTGATAAATACACCATTCAAAGACGCGAGATCAGTTTATATGAGAACAGTATTTCCCCCCAGAACCTACTTATGACGGTATTTTCTTATCTGCCGTATTTGAGAGAACCGCTCAACCCACAGATACCAGTCTGGTCTCAAATAAAAGCTAAATCAATTCCCTACAACTTCATAATATTTGAAATGTGATGCGTATTTTAGATTTTTCAATTTTTTAGGAAAAATGACCTATTTTCGAAGAACTATATCTTGGGGACCAATAGCTATGTAAAGATCAACCTGGTCTCAAATTGTAGAAAATCTAGTTTACATTAAAAGTATGTTGAGTGACTATACCGATCAAACGCTTCCTTAACTGACATATTGAGCAAAAACTATAACAAATCTAAAATTTTAGCACTCACGACGACTTTCGGAAAATTTTTGTAAATTCCCGAATTCTTCCCGAACACACGAAATTCCCGACATATTCCCGAAATTCCCGACTGGTAGACACCCTGGTTCTCCACTTGACCATATAAACTTATTAGAAAAGAAATATTTAGGCTGTCAAAATATTATATGAATTTTATTACGGATAACCTGCCTAGCTGAAAACTAATCTCGCACGAATTTTGTATCCTACCAGCTATGCTAGTGATTTTATTTGATGACTGACTTGTATCTCTTTCTCAGGACTATTAGTTCAAATTATTCTACGCCAATAGAAGAGGCAAATGGTTCATCAGCCCTATTTGTTTTGATCCTTCTATTCTATAATCCGTATCTCAAGTAATTTTGAATTCGATATTTTCACCTGTAGCCACACAATATAAGGGTCATATTAAATGTTCGATCACAATTGTTGGTACGTTGATCATGGTTTTGTTGGCAATTTATTGAAGTTATTTTTCGAACACTAATTGGTATAATATTAAAAAAATAATCGATCCTGTTTTTTTCCAGGTA
Organism: Euschistus heros; assembly: GCA_003667255.2. Lineage (NCBI taxonomy): Eukaryota > Metazoa > Arthropoda > Insecta > Hemiptera > Pentatomidae > Euschistus > Euschistus heros. The sequence goes on from RCWM02001110.1 coordinate 16,108, forward strand.
CTCAATTAGATTCAGAAATGTTGATACCCCTGTTGTTCCTCTTCTTTAATTACTGCACAATTAGAGTAAGTATCGAAGTAAAATAATAATAAATTAGTGATAACACAATTATATTTATGTAATGTATATAATTATATATAAAAAAAGCGCGAGGGTAAAATTAGGAACCAAAAAGAATAATGTCAGAGTAAGTAGTCTAGCGTATGTTTATGATCTTGCCCTCCTGGTGGAATCTGCGGATGAAGCAATAGGGCAGCTGGACGCCTAAAAAGAAATAGCTGAATGAGTGGGTTTACAAATATCGTTCGAAAAAACGAAGTTGATGACTACGTATCGAAACTTTCGGGAAAAAAAAAAAAAAAAAACGGTTAAAACAAAATATGGGGAAATCAGGTTAACAAATAGCTTCAAGTATTTGGAAGATATTATTTGTAGTAATGGGTCCAAGAAAAGGGGTATGAAGGAGAGGTTGGTCAAGATGGAAAGACTCCGCTTTGCCACCAGTAGTCTGTACTGTAAAAAAGGGTCTTTCAATAAGAGCGACGATTGGGCACTTAAACACGGTTGTCAAGTCAGTTATTATGTATGTAATGTAGTTATTCTTCCTAGCTTAAGGAAACTTTTGGGAGTAGAGAGGAAGATCTTGAGGAAAACGTATGGGCCAATCTAACTACCGGAAGAATATAGGCTGAGGTCTAAATGAGAATTATTCATAGTAATGGAAGACCTGGAAACGGACATTAGGTTAAGGAGGCTGCATTTCTACGGCCATATGATCAGGATGAACCAGAGCAGAATAAATAGGAAGATCTTTGGGAAAATGTGGGGGTAAAAGGGGGTGGGGGGGTACATCGGGCAGATCAAGAAAGAAATGGGGAAATTGGGGGATTTCAAGTCAGGACTGTTTCAATAGGGATGGATATAGGGAAAAATTAATGCAAATAAAGGTCCTTGTGGGTACCAAGGAGGTGAGGGGGAGGAGAATATGAAGCAAGGAGGAAAGAAGAATGCAGTCTGAAAGAATGAAGAAGAGGTGGGAGGAGAGGAAGAGAGGGGGGGGTGGGAAGAGTTGGGAGGAAATGATATTCGCGTGGTCTATAAGGCCGTTTCGTTTAAAAAAATATATAAAAATAATTTGAATCGAAGAAAAGGTAAATGCGTGCTGTCATTATTATTATTTTTTTTTTTCTGTAAATGTACTAAAAAAGTTCCATTGATTTTAGGTGTTAAAGATGGGAGGACCGAAGATCCAATTTTTCAATTTATATCACATATCTCAAAAACTTAGCTTCGTACAAAAACTTGTGTTTTTCACAAAATTAAAGCTTAACACAGTTTCTACAAAATGATATATGTAAATTTAGCTTAATTCTTATCATTTTCGAAATATAAGGGGGCGAAAGTAGAAAATTTCAAGATGCAATTGTAGCTTTCTGCGAACTTCCTGTGAAATATAAATAAATAAATAATAAAAATAAATAAATATATATATATATATATATATATATATATATATATATATATATATATATATATATATATATATATCAGCGGTAAGCGACCCACAAGGCCAGTTCAGAAGAAGAACAAGCAAGACCTGAAAGAAGACACTGATGATATTGTTGGCACTTTTTAAAGTATTGTCCCCTCTCTAGGTCTAACACCAATCCGCCTAAGTAAGGGACTAATACAAAAAACTATCCTTTGTGTACGGCCCTGCTGAGGTCAGTTACTGAGAAGGGATGTCGAATCCTGAATCCTTTTAGTAAAGGCTGTGAGGTGTTATCCTACTGCATAGCACGGCAAAAATATTCGTATTAATTTAAAAATCTATATGCTTGATAAATAACAATATACAGTCCTGTGAATAAGCATAAAATCAATACATAAATAAAAGTTGAAATGGTAACGGTTCGGATCGGCGACACCACCAAACTAGGTTGACCCGCGCTACACCGACCAGTTCGATCCTTACGCTTCACTTCATGTTTACATTTTTCGATAGTTCATTCCTATAACCTCACATGTAAACAATCATTTCCACAGTTTCAACTTGGACTGTGTTGTTTTGTGTCTTATATTGATATTTAGTCTTCTTAAATGTAAATAAGTGAAACAGAAGTTAACAAAATGAGTTTCATAAAGGATTAAGTGTTTTATGAATTCATGTTTTCTTATTTCATCTAATCTTATGTGTAAAAGTGTTATAAAACTTAAGAAGATTAATTTGTACATGGATTTGGTGTTTTACATAATTATATCTGTTCTATCAATTTAAGTGATAAAATTTACAACTTGTAAAAGTGTTATGAAACTTAACAAGATTTATATGTACATGGATTTGGTGTTTTATATATTTGTATTTGTTGTTTCAATTTCAGTGATAAAATTTCAGTATACATATTTTGTGAATGGATTCTTTGTCATCCATATTACTTTTTGTGCTAAAGTGAGACAGATTGTATAATTAATTCAATAAAACATATCAGTTTATAAATAAATGTGAGGAAGTATATCACAGGTTTTTTATGTTTTCTTATTTCCACTTCCCATGAGAAAATATTGCAGAAATTAACATCATCACTTTCAACTAGGATCCTGTCTTATATTATATAATGGCTTATAACATGGAGAATTGACAATGTGAAAATAATCACAGATTAAGAGGTAAATGACACATTACTATATAATTGTAGAACTATTGGTATAATGTTATAGATTAATGTGTTTTTAAAAAAAATTAGAAGCCTGATGATGAAACATTATCTCCGAAACATGTAGCTACAAATGTTAAATAAATAGGAGTTATGCCAAATAAATACTTAAGGATTCTGTCTTTTTTATATTTATAATTTGTTATTTTCACTTCTCTGAGAGAAAGTTCATCAGGAATTAACTTTACTGGTGGTTCAGTTGTATATTAATTGTTGATTAAATTAATATTAATTAAAAATTAATTTAGTGTCTTATATTTCGATATTTCCTTATTTCCACTTTAATATTTCCTTATTTCTCATTTTAATATTAGAAGGTAAACAGAAGTTAATATTACTTTGAACAGGGATTTAGAGTTTCTCAGTAAATGTAGGAGAATAACCTTCCCCCTCTAAAAGCAGCGACTAGAACATCGAAATAAATCGGAACAAGGTTAGAATCGATAAAAGGTATTCTGAGCGGGTTTAGGGGTTGGTGTCGCCGATCCGAACCGTTACCGTTGAAATATATTTAAATCTCTAAAACAATACGTAACCAAAGTATTATTTTAAACATAATTCCATATAAGTGAGGAACATGACCGCTACTGCTATGCAGCCAGCTAAAACAGCTCCGTGTTTACTCTCTTGATTCTTGTGGTATTAGCTCACGTATCAGCTCGACACTTTGTGTATATTGTGTATCTACAAACTATAACAATTTGTGAAGTTTTCCGGCTAGGTGAGTTCCTAGAAACTAATATATGAAGGTAGTCTGTTAGTGTTAAGCCGGCTCCATACATTCGTGTTATGTCATAACACGCAACACGAAACAGACATGCTCGTTGAAGATCACGAATGTGTAGATGGTCACTCGGCTCGTGTTATGTGTTATCAAGTTGTTTCTGCTCGTGGGTTTATCGCTATAGGAGGCGGTTTTTAACACACATCAAAGGAAATTTGTTTCCCCATAACACAAGCCGAAACAGAGAGAATCGCTTATTCACAAATTCGCTTAGTAGCAGCGAATAATTGTGAAGCTCAGTTAATCATTATTATCAATAATAACTGTTTTAAAATGAACTATTAAATTTGATAATAAATTACGTTAAGTAAGCACGTAGCGATTTAAAAAATATATAATTTAATTTAATCGATAGCTAATTTTATACATTTTGAATTGAACTGGACTATATTAAGTATATTTTTTTACGGTAGCATTTATAATGAATGGGAAACTACGTTGTTGGCAGTTTTTTTCGTCTATTCAATCAGTCAAGAAGAGATTTTCGTAGCTCATCTTCATTGTTGCTCTTAGTTCAGTCTGAAAGTAAATAGTTCATGGCGTAAATGATGCTTATGCAAACTTAATTAACACATGAGATAATGTGATAAAGAAATAATAAGAGCTGACTCTCATTAGGTAGCCTCGCATTAAAAAAAAATGGTATTTGAGAGACTAAAGAGTCCTGAAGCAATGGCAAAATAAAATATAAGATTTAAGAAAGGGGGAGACCGAAGGATAAAACTAAATTTCTCCTAAACAGGGAAAAAAAACAATAGATCATAGCCCAGACGATTTACACATCGAAGGATACCAGCCTAAAATACATATTTTTAAATACAGCAATAGATACTTGTACATGTTTTTAAATTGAAAAAGAACAGGAAGATTCCTGCCAATTCTCTTACTCGCTTTTAAAATCAGCAATGCTATTTTTTTCCTCTTATCCGATTTTGTAATCTTTTCCCGTTTCTAAAAAAAGTTTGTCTACAGGTACAGTTTAGATATCAAATAAATCTAATTAAATTTCATTTAAGTTCTTTCTTGAAGAAATTATTGTGAAACCAGTATTTTTGTTAGAATGCGGCCGAGAACTTGACACAACGGAAAATTTTCAAATATTGTAAAAAATCAATATTTTTTGGAGAACTGTTTTTCCACAACCAATTAATCTACATAGCTGTGGTTAAAATTAAATTGTCACACATTTAGTACTCTTTAATATAGTAAATGTTATGTCAAGCAAATTTTCATATTTTAGAAATATAAATGAAAAACGATTCCTACAATTCCGCGGTTTATTGAGTACTATGAACAACCCAATTGATTTTGAGGTTTGAAAACTTGGATTTTAAATATCCTCATGGGTCCTAACAACATATTAAAAAATGTAGATACATGCATTTTTACGAACTTGGCTTATTTTAGGGTCATTCCAAATCAACCAATTCTACATTATATTTGGACCTTGACCTCTCCGATTTCTATGATTTTTAATATAACAGCTGTACATACCAAGACAAGTAAAAATGTAAATTATTACATTTTTCTGACTTTTGGTTTTTGAGTTATAAGCTTTTAAAAATTAAAAAACTACTGATTTCGGTCCTCATTTAGTGTATTCAAAATTACGCCATTAAAAAACTATTGCCCCCAGAGAGCTCAAATTTGCGGCATTATTTTCTATTTGAAACGCCCTTTAATATGATATATCACTTGATATATTTTCGGTTCCTTTTTTTAATTTTTTCGAAACATCCAAAAACGGTTTTCGTAATTCCCAAAATATGTACCCTTTGATTTTTTCGAAACAAATATATGTAGTTTACACTATTACTGACTATATGTGGACAAAATTTTAGGATAGGACGGAAATGGGTTTTTGATAAAAAAAAAATATTTGTCTTTTTTTAAAGGACAGTTAGTCCAGTCAATGAAGTATTGTAGAATGCGTTTTCTGTAATCCAAGGTTTTTCTTTGGAAACTTGTTCACGGTAGTTAGAAAGTAAACATACTATAAGTTCTGGTGTTTTCGGGTCTGGGAACAAGAAGAGAGGGGGCGCGGAAGGTGTCTTTTTTTGGTTTTGGGCTCATATCTCGAAACGGTGCATCATATGAAAAACATGACTATTAACTAAATTAAAGTTAACTAAATTCTGTAGAACCTTTATTCTATATACATTTTTCATAGTTTGTAGCGTTCCCGACATATACGCTTGGCAAATGTGAACATTTTCGAAAAAAAAAAAATGTTCACCTAACGTTTTCTGTTAAACATCCATTTATATCTTCTAAAACGTCCATCCTGCGAAAAAGGTCTTTATAAATATCATTATACAATATTAGATTTCCTTCAAAATACACATATATATGCTAATTTATCTCCAGCTTGTCAAAAGTTACATACATTTTAACTTTTCTTGGTAAAATAAACATAACAAAAGTCCTTTAAATTTAGCCAAGCGTATATGTCGGGAACGGTACAAAATATGAAAAATGTGTATATAATGCAGGTTGTAGAGAATTTAGTTAACTTTAATTTAGTAAATAGTAATGTTTTGCATTTGATGCACCGTTTTCGAGATATGAGCCCAAAACCAAAAAAAGATACCTCCCGCGCCCCCTCCCTTCTTGTTCCTAGACCCGAAAACTCCAGGACTTATAGTATGTTTACTTTTTAAGTACCGCGAACAAGTTTCCAAAGAAAAACCTTGGATTACAGAAAATGTATTCTATAATACTTCATTGACGACTTACTGCCCATTAAAGAAAAGACAAAATTTTTTTTTTTATTAAGAACCCATTTCCCTCCCATCCTAAAATTTTGTCCACATATAGTCAGTAATAGTATAAATCACATATATGTTTTTCGAAAAAATCGAAGGGTACGTATTTTGGGAATTACGAAAACCGTTTTTGGATGTTTCGAAAAAATTCAAAATGAACAGAAAATATATCAAGTGGTATATCATATTAAAGGGCATTTCAAATAGAAAAGAATACCGCAAGTTTGAGCTCTCTGGGAGCAATAGTTTTTTAATGGCGTAATTTTTATTATACTAAATAAGGACCGAAAACGGTAGTTTTTTGAATTTTTAAAAGCTTATCTCAAAAACCAAAAGTCAGAAAAAGTCAAGAAAAAATGTAACCTGATGAAAACATGTAAAAAATGTAACCTGATGAAAGTCATGAAAACATTTCAAAATGTAATATTTTACATTTTTACTAGTCTTGGTAAGTACAGCTGCTATACCAAAAATCATTGAAATCGGAGAGGTCAAGCTCAAACCATTGGTCGATTTGACATGGAATGACCCTTTAGTCGGTATTGATATATTTTCATGACAACAGACAACTGTTTCGTCATTGTTTCGTGTTATGTGTTATGCCATAACAGAGAACTGTTTCGTCGTTGTTTTGTGTTATGACATAACACGAAACAAGTTCGGCGAACATTGTTTCGTGTTGCGTGTTATGACATAACACGAATGTGTGGAGCCGACTTTAGACTAGATAGTTGGGCGCAGCGTGGCGAGGCAGTCTCGACGTGCTCACGTCTGGAGCTAGGCTATCAGTTACATTGACCTACCTAACCCTGTCATCTCTGGTGGCGTAGTGACCGCTGTTCTTACGAAGTCCAGTTCGTTGCTCATAGAAGTGGGACTTTTTTTTTTAATAATTTATTTTACGTACATATAAATATTTATATATATATATATATATATATATATATATATATATATATATATATATATATATGTATGTATTTTTTTTTCTTTCTCTATTTTATTTCCTATAATTGTTAAAAATAATTAAGAAAATTAATTTCATCATGGAATTTGAAAAATCGTCGTGTTTTGATTCAGATGAGGAAATGCCATGTTCTGACTTCAATGAATCAGACTCCAAGTTTCTCAAGGCTAGAACTTTAAGTAAAAGACAAAGGAATACTGCTCTTGAGCCTACTGGGAACTCCCCCGACAAAAAAAAGAAAAAAAAAACAAAAAGATAAGAAGCCGAATGTATCCACCACACCACCACAAACCCGCAGTAAGACTATAGTCTCTGCAGTCACACCCATAGAAACAAATAATAGATTCCAACCACTAACAAATATGCCAACTGACAGCTCAGCACCTCAACAACTAAAACCTCCCATGGATTTCAAACCACCTCCAATCTACGTCACCGGCGTAGAAAATTACTTACAATTTTGTCAAAATATATGCGAGTTAATTGGTCAAACCAATTTCCAATGCTTCTCCAGATATGAAGACATCAAAATACAGAAACTTAAGAAACTTACAAATCACTGATAGCGGATCTGAAAAATAATAATATAGAATTTCATTGTTATCAGTTAAAAGAAGAGAAGGCCTACAGAGTAGTACTGCGTGGACTTCATCAATCTGTTCCTCCCGAAGCCATCAAAAGAGACCTAGAGGAGTTAGGTCATTCTGTCAGGCACGTCGCCAATTTTCTCCACCGTATTAACAAGCACAAACTCCCATTGTTCTTCGTGGATCTGGAGCCGGCAGAGAACAATACTGAGATTTTTAATATCAAAAAATTGGTATATTCCGTCGTAAAATTTGAAGTACCTCGACTCAACAAAGAAATAGTTCAGTGTACCAGATGCGCCTAAAACCTGCGCCACACAAAGGCCTATTGCAATCGGCAACCAAGGTGTGTTAAATGTGCAGGACCACATTTAACTGAATCATGCTTAAAAAAACACGCGAAAAACCAGCTTTGTGTATCCTCTGTGGTGAGAGCCATCCCGCTAATTATAAAGGTTGCAGGTATACAAACTTAGGCAAAAGCAAAGAAGCACCAACTCAGCATCAAATAGAAATTCAGTTCCTCATACATCCGTAACTGTAGGATCATCCTCCGAGAATCAAAACATCCCAGTCATCAATAGCTCTCTCAAAGACTTCCCTTCACTTCCTTCTACATCCAAAGCACAACAGCCTCAATATCAACAACCCAGCCATTCAGCCGTTCAACTCGCAAAACCTCAGCCATCAACCTCAGCAGCAGGGTCATCTCAGACTCAACCAACTAATGAATTCACGACGGTCGAACGAAGAAATCGACGGTCATAAAATCAGGCGCCTCAAACATCCTTTCCATCCCGACTTCCCAAAATAATCAATCCTTCCCCATCAACTAGTCAACAGACACCACAACAAGTGAACCAACAGTTCAAACCTCCAGTACAAACACATGGGCAAACCATATCTCCTCAAAAATATCCAAGCCAAATTCCATTCCAGGTACCGTCTTCAAGACAGTGTAATCATCCGTTTCAAATATCAGAACCCTATCCTACTTCCTCCCAAACTCTTGGTGATATCTCATCCATTCTTTTATCCTTCCTCCGTGAACTCCAAGAAACTATCAGACCCTTAGTCACCCTTCTCACAAGAGCCCTGTCAGAAATCACGCCCATTGTTCCTCGATGATCCAAAACTCCTTGGCAGTTCTTTTATGGAACGCAAATGGTTTGCTCAATCACAGAAGTGAACTAGACTATTCTTACACGACAATAACATGCACATTGCCCTAATTACCGAGACCCACCTGACGCCTACCTATTATTTCCACATCAGACTATATCACTTACAGAACTGACCACCCCGATAAATCAGCCCACGGTGGTACTTGCATTTTTATCCATAGATCACTAACCCACACCTTGATTCCTTCCTCTCCAACTGACACCATTCAGCCTACCTCACTAATCCTATACACCCTTCCATTTAACCTTACTATTTCAGCTGTATATTGTCCTCCAGGAAATAGCCTTTCCCAAAATATTCTGCAATCCTTATTCCAATCCTTTGGGCGGCGCTTCATTGCAGGTGGGGATTACAACGCTAAACACCAGCGATGGGGCTGTAGAACATCCAATTCCCGAGGTAGTTTACTTTCCCGTGTATCATCCTTAAACAATTACCCCATCCTTTCACCTAACAGTCCTACCTACTGGCCTACATCCCTAAGAAAACGCTCAGATATTCTCGACATATTTGTCACCTCTCAAATTCCTACTCCATCATAGCCCAGTTTTGCATACATTATATTCTACTCCTATTATCAAACCTTCTCCTCCATGCTTAATAACTGGACGAGTAGACTGGGACAAATTCCGTTAGGCTTTAGAAAACCAAATTGACTTAAAAACTCCACTAAAAACATGTAAACAAATAGATAATGCAATAGAACATCTTAAAAATTCAATACAAACCTGTATAACAGAAAACACTTCACAAAATAGATTTAAAACTTCGGAAAGTATCTTACCACAGAATATTCGCAATTTATTAGTAGAGAAACGTCGCACTAGGGCCGAATGGCATAGAACTCGATATGCAACTGACAAAACATATTATAAAAACTAACAGGCTTAAATCAGAACTTAAAAAACTAAAATTTGGAAATTTACAAAAACAAACTGAACAACTAACTGTTTCCGATAAATCATTATGGAACACTACCAAAAGACTGTTAAAATTCAAAACCTTCAATCATCCTCTCCTTACTCCAGCTCAAATCTGGACCAAATCTGATTTAGAGAAATCGCAGGTATTTGGTGAACACAATATTTTTAAACCTCATCCAGATATCCTAAATCCTAACCATGTAGAATTTATTGAAGCAGAACTGGCCATTCCTCTCCAAATGACCATTCCTCCTAAAGCCTTCCACCCTTCAGAAATCATAGCCATCACTCGTAAATTGCCCTCCAACAAAGCTCCTGGACACGACCTTATCACTTCAAGAATCCTCAAACACCTTCCAAGGAAAGCAGTATTATTCCTAACTTACGTTTATAATGCTGTCCTCCGTACAACATATTTTCCCGATTCCTGGAAATCATCTATAATGATTTCCAAATTTCCTTTCCTTTCCAAAGTTCCTTTTGAAACGCCTTTACCCCATCCTTGATTCCAATCACATTATTCCTGATCATCATCATAACGGTGGACGTTATCTCATCTGCATTGGAGCGCAAGATGTACTGCACGGGTATCTTTCTTGACGTTGAACAGGCTTTTGACCGAGTATGGCACCCAGGTCTGCTTTATAAACTTCCCCAATTCCTTCCTTCTACATATTTCCTCATCCTCCGATCCTATCTTTCTGATAGAGTATTTAAAATTAACCATAATTCTACATACTCACCCACCTTTCCCCAGACCGCTGGTATTCCTCAAGGTTTTTTTTTTTTTTTTTTTTTTTTTTTTTTTTTTTTTTTTTTTTTTTTTTTTTTTTTTTCCAAGCCCCTATTTGGATGAAACTGAAGTTGGATAGGATTTCATGGATGTTTGGCCTTTTTCTGCACTGTGTGCACTGTAAGGCCTACAGAAGGTTTTTGTAATGCTTGATGTTTTATTTGTTGATCAGAAAGATAATATTTAGGTGATGGGGCTCACCTAAACCTTGTTGTTCAACTTAAAAACTAATTAATTGAAATTTTTTTTTTTTTTTTTTTTTTTTTTTTTTTTTTTTTTTTTTTTTTTTTTTTTTTTTTTTTTTTTTTTTTTTTTTTTTTCTCTAATACTTACTATTTATTAATAAATTTATTTATTGCGTAAAATGAAAAAATGTCCTTATGGTTTCTGACCAGTGGCCAGTAGCATCTGATTAGCCCGTTGGTCCAGTGGGCTCTCATTGGTCCGAATTGCTGTTTTCATTACGGTACGTCTGTTGCCAGCGGACCGGGGGTGGCGCTGGTGTTAATGTGCTGAAGAGGGGATTTGTCAAGAACTGAAGGGAGTCCGAAAACTTGACGTGTCGGCGCTGGATGAACTCCGGGATGGTGGGAAGATCGAAGATCTCGTGGAGGTCTTCCGGCTTCTTCTTCTTCAGGGAGGTAGACTTTGCCATCTTCTTCAGCATGGAGTCCTGGAACCGCTGCAGGTGCCGTCTGGTCCCATCTGAAAGGCGGGTGAGGAGAGGGGCACCGTACAGGAGGGCAGGTCTCAGCATGCTTTTGTAAATGCAAAGTTTGAGACGGAGGGAAAGTGCTGGAGAGGATAGGAGGTGATGGAGGCGGTAGGATCTTCTTTTCACTTTGCGGTGTACCCTGTAACAGTGGGCTGAAAATTTCAGCCCTCTATCGATGGTAACGCCCAAGTAAACTATGGAGTTGGAGGGGGCAATGGTGGTGTTTGCCACTCGGAGGGTCTTCGGCAGTGTTGACCTTTTCCCACGCTGGTGTGAGAACACTACGCAGTCCGTTTTGGCTGGATTTACTTGGATGTTAAGTGAATCCAGCCGTCGAATGATCTCTCCGCAGACCGTTTCGGCCTGACGTAGTGCTCTAGTTGGGTTCATGCTGCTGCTAGTGATGGCAATATCGTCGGCAAAAGCGGCTACTGTCGCTCTACCGTAGTTTTTGCCAACCACTTCAGCAGTGTAGATGTTAAACAACACTGGAGATAGTACTGCTCCTTGTGGCACACCGCAAGTGAGAGGTATTGAATGTGAATGGACGTCACGAACCCGTACAGCGAGACTTCTCTCACTGAGAAATGAGACAATGACTCCATAGAGCTGCTCAGGGCATTCCAGGTCTTCAAGTTTTCTGCATAGGATCCCGTGAGATACGGAATCAAATGCTTTCGTGCAGTCTATGGAGATCAGCGCTGTTGCAGTATTCCTATTGAAGTTTGAGCACGCCTCAGTTTGCAGCTTCATCAGGTGGTGTTCGGTGCTGAGACGTGCTTGGAAACCCGTTTGTTCAAACGGAATAACTGAGTTCTCCTCGCAAAAGTCTCGTAGGTAATTGAGAACAATTTTCTCGTAGACTTTTCCGAGGTGAGGCAACAGGCTGATTGGCCGGTAGTGTTCTGGCTTGTCTCCTGTCTTAGCCGGCTTGAGGAGTGGAAACAGTATTGCATGCTTCCACTGAACGGGGAAGTATCTTAACCTCAAGCAGGAGTTGTACAGGTTCGTGAGGTGCATTATTCCTTTTCTAGGGAGCTGGTTGAGAAGGACTGTCTGAATCCCGTCATGTCCAGGAGCTCTGTTCCCTTTCGTTCTTCTTAAGATGGCTTTCAGCTGTTTAGGGCTGATGAACATGAAGTTGTTCTCCTGGTCCATGTACGGGAGAGGTTCAACATCGGTGGTCCTGTTGGTGATGTCCTCTCTGTAGTGCTCAGCAAGCAGCTCCGCTTGGTCGGAAGGGGAGAGGAGTCGGTCCCCATCGTGCAGGCGGATCGTGGAAGTTTTCTTTACCGCAGATCTGGTTAATTTCCAGAATTTGCGGTAATCATCGTGTGTTGCCCTCAGCTTGTCCTGCCAAGTGGAGGTTTGCCATTGGCGGAGCAAATTTTTGATCTGGGTGGTGAGGGCGTTGAGGGCTACCTTGATGTCTGGGTCCCGGTTTCTATACCACCTGTTTTTAAGATTCCGCCTGCTCGATATGAGAGCCATGATATGAGGAGGGGGTTTTTGGAGATGGGGTGGGGAAGGACGGAAAGTAGGAATTGAGGAATGGGCAGCTCCTAGGATGATGTCGTTGAAGGTGTTGACGAATTCATCAATTTCCTCCAGAGAACGCAGCGGTTGCACCGATGGAAGTCTATGGCAAATTTCGGCTTTATATTTGCCCCAGTCAGCTTCTTGATACAGGAATTTTTCTGGGGCTGGCTCGTCCCTCCTTCCTTCGAGTTCGTAGATCACTGGCCGGTGATCTGATGTGATGAAGTCGGTCACCGTGCAGCCAGTGATTCTATGGGGTTGCCGTGTCAGAAGGAGGTCGATGGTTGATGGGTAACCATTCGAGAAGCAGCGGAAGGTATGGGTGTCAGGGTGGACCACCGTGAAGGGGGTTTTGGCTAGCACCCTGCCCGCTGCATTTGTCCACGTATTGTGCCATAGACTATGTCGGGCGTTGAGGTCTCCGATCACCCAGTGATTGGACTTTGCCCCGCAGGCTCGCAGAAGGCTCTTCAACTCCACAAGAGACCCCTGTGGGCGTCGATATACCCCTGTGATGAGGGTTGGCTGCCTCATCAACACTTGAACAGTCAAGTGGCTGATACGTTTGTCTGTAATAGCCAGGGGTTCGGGCATTTTCTTCCATGGTATTCCGTGGCGGATAGCTATGAGGACACCTCCATGAGGGTCTTTAGAGTTATCCGTAGCCACGGTATATCCTTGGAGAAACGGTGGTGGTCCGAGCACTCTGGTGTCCGTGAGTACTGCCACTGTGGGTCGTGTCAGTGCCAGCAGTGCTCGAACTTCTTCAATCTTCGGGCAAAGTCCGTTGCAATTGAAGTTTATGACGGAGAAGGAATTCATGGCTGGTTCTGTCTCGTCATAACTTGCACCAAGAGGGTGATCTGCTCCGCAAGGTTCTGGAGGGTTAACTGCATGGCTATGGCCCAAGGAGGAGGGATGTCATTCGCTTGCTGTCCGGCGTTCGAATGAGGGTTTACAGGAGGTGCTGGGAGGGGGTTCTGCTGGGGTGGTAGTGGGGGGTAGGATTCGGGTGGTGGGGGTAGGGTGGCTGGTGGAGGGGAACACCTTGTGGCGCTGCTGCAGATGTGGTGGTGGTTTGACGAAGCTCTCCTGCCTGTCGAGCTCTCCCACTGGTCGGTTTGGCGGGAGCGCTAATTGGCTGTTTCTTCGCGGCTGCGCGTTTAGCCACCTGTTCTTCTAGTTTTTTCCTATAGGGGCATTGCCTATAGGATGCAACGTGGCCTCCGTTGCAGTTTTTTACATTTCATCTGCCCTTCATGTGGGCAGCTTTTGATGTTGTGTTCGCCTCCACAGCGAACACATGCAGGTTCATACCCGCAGTTTGATTGGACATGGCCAAATTTCTGGCACTTATAACACTGAGGGGGCAGAGTGTCTGTTTTAGCCTTATAGTTTTCGGCCGTGAACAGGACTCTATTCACGTGCCTTACTTTCTTGACGTCATTTAAAGTGACGCCCACTGGAAAGGTAATTATTATAGGCGACAAGTCGACCTTTTTCCCGTCGGGTAGGGTCTTTTGTAGCCTTCTGGCTTTGGCTATATTTAGCTCTTTAAATGCCTCGAGGACATTGTTTGCCGTGAAAGTTGGCGGCAAGCCTTTTAATGTAAAGTTTACTAATTTGGGCTTTTCGCCTCTTTTGGAGTAGGTGTGGTGGCCTATACCAAAAAGTTGTAGGCCACGGAGGACCTCTGATCTGTCAGATGCAGATTTGAGGTCGATTTTTACACCCTTTCTTTGTTCTCTTATGAAATAGTTGTCACTTTTAGTTTTTTAAGATAACTGATTACCTCGTTTGTTGTTCGTTCTGCGACGAAGATCGGTGGACATGATGTTTTTTGTAGCGGGTGAGGTCTCAGTTGGTTCTTCTTGAAGAGATGAGAAGCTGTTTTGTGTGGGTGTAGGCGTTGAAGACTTCGGCGTAGTCTTCTTCGCCTTTCTTCTAGGTTCCCTGAACTCCTCCTCGTTGTCAGAGGGAGGAAGTTCGGCTTTTTGTGCTACACTTAAATTGTTTCTAGTATTAACCATTTCTATAGCTAATACTAGCACTGAGTTAATTAACACGACACAGAAATCTCACTAAGAAACACTGGACACGTGGGGACGCGTTCCCGGGAACAAAGGCCCGAGAACAAAGAACTTTGGGACACAAAGGGACTTGTGACACAAAGGAACTGATAACTAAACAAAGAACTGATAACAGAACTAAACTGACGTGAACACTATGACAGGTGAACATGAACTCGCTCTCAAGGTAGTATCCTAGGTCCCATCCTTTATACAGTGTATACAGCTGATATCCCAACCCATCCTAATACTATCCTCACAACCTATGCTGATGACACAAGCGTGTTATCAGTTAATGATGATACATTAGCTGCATCCCAGACACTCCAGTCACATATCATTTCCCTTAAAGAATGGTGTCATAACTGGAGAGTTAAGATAAATCCCAGCAAATAACCTTTACCCTACGTCGAAAACCTACCTCATCCTGTCCTCCTGTATCCTTTTATGGAGTACCATTAAATAATGTAGAACAGATAAGATACCCTGGATTTTATCTGGACAAGAGACAAGAGACTGGAACTTTCATACAAGATTGAAAAGACTAGAAGCTGCACTTCGATTTCGACTACTACAACACCTACTTGACAAACATTCAAATCTCCCGATATACTACAAAAAATTCATCTATATGACGAATATCAGACCTATTTGGACTTACGGTATAGAGTAATGGGGATCCACCAAACCATCGAATTCTTCCCGCATCCAATCACTCCAATCCAAAATCGTTCGAAAAATCCTAGATGCTCCTTACTTTGTCCCAAATGAATTGATCCACAACGACCTTAATATCCCATATGTTGCTGAATTGGCACGAACCAGATACCTTTCCTTTCATAATAAACTCACTGCTCATCCAAATCCACTTGTTGCACAACTTGCTTCCAATTCCATTCCTGGCAATCTTCCGAGGCGTCTGAAAAGAAGATGGCCCCGTGATCTTCTTTTGTAAATATTCATTAGAGTACTACCGATGGGTAGTTCCTCTTCAAGTTTTATTCATGCCATTGTGTGTCATATGTACCGCATATTTACTTGATGTAAATCATTATTAAATTATATAAAAAATAAAGAAATAATAATAAAAAAAAAAAAATGAGCTTATAGAAACTATATTTTATTAGGATGAAGTAATGATTTATTTCTTCTCTTTTTTTCAGGCATATGACTCTAGTAGTAGTGACCAGCATCTCAATTTGGTGCGTCATGATGATTTCTACGCAGGTCTAGAAAAGTACGTTACGAAAAAGATTGAAGCAACAATAGAAAAAATGTCAGTACAACAACAAAAACATATAAGTAATTTACTGTCAAATATTGACGGTAATGAATATTCCTTCATTCAGATCCTTCTTGCACTAACCACCAAAGATTATGCCTTCTCCAGATTATTGATCGATTTAATGTCCTCCAAGATGGAGGTTTATCCTCCTATTGATGTTAGATTCGGTGGTTTTGATAGTTCGAAGATAGAGTTGTCAGTGGAGCAAATGTACACAGTGGCGGTTGCTGTAGCTAATAGTGAAAGAAACGGACTTGGTAAGATTCCAACGAACTTAGAAGAAAGAATATTTTCTGCTATAAACCAGACTGCCGTATTGAATGAGGCTTGCAAGAACGGTGATGTGGAAATAATCAACTGGCTATTGAAATTAAATCCAGATATTCCTTACACAGCAGCTTTAGGGATCGCTTGGAAACATGGACGTTGGAACATAGTTAGGGAACTACTCGGCAAAGGAAAAGATACGCATCTAAGGAACAGAAAAGATTTAATTGAGCTTCGAAACGCTGAAAAAGAAACACTTCTTCATTATGCGGCTGAATCCAAAAATCCGAAAGTTATAAACACATTAGCTGACTCTGGTATTGATGTAAATATCGTTAATACAAATGGAGAGACTCCTCTGTTCAAAGCGGCTAAAAACGATGATATCCTTTCTGTTAATACTCTCCTAACCAAAGGAGCCGATTCAAACATAACGACATCGACTGGCGATACACCTCTACATGCCGCTGTAGAAAATGGAAATTTGAATCTAATAAAATTGCTGAGGGAGTTTGGGTCTGATGCCGATAAAGTGAACAACCAAGGTCTTTCTCCAAAAGAATTGGCAGAGGAACTTTGCATTGATGGAATTTTGAGTTATATTATTGGGAACAATTACAGGTTTCCAAAAGGATTAAATCTCAAACTTGTGCAAAAATACTGTCAAAATCACCACCGAAGAAGATGTGAATCCACCCGTAATATTTTAGATTTGATCCTGCATTATTCTGATATTGTCCAGTATTTTTCTAATGAAAGGTCAGCTAATTCACTCGATTTGCAAACAAAGTTAATTTTATTAAAGTCGGTTGTTGAGAACGGCATTGAAGAACTGCTACCTGTGGTGATGAATCTAAGAGGTGACTTGAGAGATACAAAAGGAAAAACCGCCTTACACTTAGCAGCTTCTGAAGGTAATCTAGGAATGGTGAAATCATTCCTTGAAAAAGGTTTTAACATTAATAGTGTCAACGACCATGAGCAGACTCCATTGTGGTTGGCGTCTAAAGAAGGTCACTTGAATTCAGTAAAACTTTTAGTTGAAAATGGAGCTTACACTGGTGCTAAAGATCTCAAATTCAACACGCCACTGCATATTGCAGCTTTGGAAGGGTACACTGAAATTGTGGAATATCTTCTCGACAATGGTGCTAGCATTGATTCTGTCAACAGACGCAATGAGACAGCTTTGTATTTGGCTTCACAATTTGGAAAATACGATACTGCTTTGGTTTTGCTGAAAATGAAGGCCGATCCTAGTATTAAAAATATCGATGGCTGGACGGCTCTTCATGTAGCTTCCAGGTATGGAAACCTTCCAATTGTAAGTCTTCTGATCGATGAAACTAGGATTGATGATAAGGACGGTCGTGAAGAAACTCCCTTATATCTTGCTTCAAGAGACGATCACGACCAAGTCGTGAAGTTCCTCTTAGCCAAAGGAGCTGATCCAAGCATAAGGAATATAGATGGAATGTCCGCCCTTCACGTTGCAGCTAAGGAAGGACATTACGCTATTGTGAAAATGATACTTGAGAAAAATGTTGACATTGAGATCAGGAACAATCGCTTAGAAACTCCAATGTATTTAGCCTCATACAAGGGTCAGGAACCTGTAGTAAAACTGCTTCTAGATAGGAAAGCTGATAAGTATGCCAAAAATAAAGATGAATGGGCTCCTATCCATACAGCAGCCTTTGAAGGCCGCACTTCTGTTGTTAATACATTACTGGATTATGGCGTTGAAGTGGATTTCAGGAACGGAAGGAAGGAAACTCCATTGTATTTAGCCTCATACAAGGGTCAGGAACCTGTAGTTAAACTGCTTCTAGATAGGAAAGCGGATAAGTATGCCAAAAATAAAGATGAATGGGCTCCTATCCATACAGCAGCCTTTGAAGGCCGCACTTCTGTTGTTAATACATTACTTGATTATGGCGTTGAAGTGGATTTCAGAAACGGAAGGAAGGAAACTCCATTGTATGTAGCTTCATTCAAGGGTCAGGAACCTGTAGTTAAACTGCTTCTAGATAGGAAAGCGGATAAGTATGCCAAAAATAAAGATGAATGGGCTCCTATCCATACAGCAGCCTTTGAAGGCCGCACTTCTGTTGTTAATACATTACTTGATTATGGCGTTGAAGTGGATTTCAGAAACGGAAGGAAGGAAACTCCATTGTATGTAGCTTCATTCAAGGGTCAGGAACCTGTAGTTAAACTGCTTCTAGATAGGAAAGCGGATAAGTATGCCAAAAATAAAGATGAATGGGCTCCTATCCATACAGCAGCCTTTGAAGGCCGCACTTCTGTTGTTAATACATTACTTGATTATGGCGTTGAAGTGGATTTCAGAAACGGAAGGAAGGAAACTCCATTGTATTTAGCCTCATACAAGGGTCAGGAACCTGTAGTTAAACTGCTTCTAGATAGGAAAGCGGATAAGTATGCCAAAATAAAGATGAATGGGCGCCTATCCATACAGCAGCCTTTGAAGGCCGCACTTCTGTTGTTAATACATTACTTGATTATGGCGTTGAAGTGGATTTCAGAAACGGAAGGAAGGAAGGAAACTCCATTGTATTTAGCCTCATACAAGGGTCAGGAACCTGTAGTTAAACTGCTTCTAGAGAAGAAAGCTGATAAGTATGCCAAAAATAAAGATGAATGGGCTCCTATCCATACAGCAGCCTTTGAAGGCCGCACTTCTGTTGTTAATACATTACTTGATTATGGCGTTGAAGTGGATTTCAGAAACGGAAGGAAGGAAACTCCATTGTATTTAGCCTCATACAAGGGTCAGGAACCTGTAGTTAAACTGCTTCTAGATAGGAAAGCGGATAAGTATGCCAAAAATAAAGATGAATGGGCTCCTATCCATACAGCAGCCTTTGAAGGCCGCACTTCTGTTGTTAATACATTACTTGATTATGGCGTTGAAGTGGATTTCAGAAACGGAAGGAAGGAAACACCATTGTATGTAGCTTCATTCAAGGGTCAGGAACCTGTAGTTAAACTGCTTCTAGATAGGAAAGCGGATAAGTATGCCAAAAATAAAGATGAATGGGCTCCTATCCATACAGCAGCCTTTGAAGGCCGCACTTCTGTTGTTAATACATTACTTGATTATGGCGTTGAAGTGGATTTCAGGAACGGAAGGAAGGAAACTCCATTGTATTTAGCCTCATACAAGGGTCAGGAACCTGAAGTTAAACTGCTTCTAGATAGCAAAGCGGATAAGTATGCCAAAAATAAAGATGAATGGGCTCCTATCCATACAGCAGCCTTTGAAGGCCGCACTTCTGTTGTTAATACATTACTTGATTATGGCGTTGAAGTGGATTTCAGAAACGGAAGGAAGGAAACTCCATTGTATTTAGCCTCATACAAGGGTCAGGAACCTGTAGTTAAACTGCTTCTAGAGAGGAAAGCGGATAAGTATGCCAAAAATAAAGATGAATGGGCTCCTATCCATACAGCAGCCTTTGAAGGCCGCACTTCTGTTGTTAATACATTACTTGATTATGGCGTTGAAGTGGATTTCAGAAACGGAAGGAAGGAAACTCCATTGTATTTAGCCTCATACAAGGGTCAGGAACCTGTAGTTAAACTGCTTCTAGAGAGGAAAGCAGATAAGTATGCCAAAAATAAAGATGAATGGGCTCCTATCCATACAGCAGCCTTTGAAGGCCGCACTTCTGTTGTTAATACATTACTTGATTATGGCGTTGAAGTGGATTTCAGAAACGGAAGGAAGGAAACTCCATTGTATTTAGCCTCATACAAGGGTCAGGAACCTGTAGTTAAACTGCTTCTAAATAGGAAAGCGGATAAGTATGCCAAAAATAAAGATGAATGGGCTCCTATCCATACAGCAGCCTTTGAAGGCCGCACTTCTGTTGTTAATACGTTACTTGATTATGGCGTTGAAGTGGATTTCAGAAACGGAAGGAAGGAAACTCCATTGTATTTAGCCTCATACAAGGGTCAGGAACCTGTAGTAAAACTGCTTCTAAATAGGAAAGCGGATAAGTATGCCAAAAATAAAGATGAATGGGCTCCTATCCATACAGCAGCCTTTGAAGGCCGAAGTTCTGTTGTTAATACATTACTTGATTATGGCGTTGAAGTGGATTTCAGAAACGGAAGGAAGGAAACTCCATTGTATGTAGCTTCATTCAAGGGTCAGGAACCTGTAGTTAAACTGCTTCTAGATAGGAAAGCGGATAAGTATGCCAAAAATAAAGATGAATGGGCTCCTATCCATACAGCAGCCTTTGAAGGCCGCACTTCTGTTGTTAATACATTACTTGATTATGGCGTTGAAGTGGATTTCAGAAACGGAAGGAAGGAAACTCCATTGTATTTAGCCTCATACAAGGGTCAGGAACCTGTAGTTAAACTGCTTCTAGATAGGAAAGCGGATAAGTATGCCAAAAATAAAGATGAATGGGCTCCTATCCATACAGCAGCCTTTGAAGGCCGCACTTCTGTTGTTAATACATTACTTGATTATGGCGTTGAAGTGGATTTCAGAAACGGAAGGAAGGAAACTCCATTGTATTTAGCCTCATACAAGGGTCAGGAACCTGTAGTTAAACTGCTTCTAGAGAGGAAAGCAGATAAGTATGCCAAAAATAAAGATGAATGGGCTCCTATCCATACAGCAGCCTTTGAAGGCCGCACTTCTGTTGTTAATACATTACTTGATTATGGCGTTGAAGTGGATTTCAGAAACGGAAGGAAGGAAACTCCATTGTATTTAGCCTCATACAAGGGTCAGGAACCTGTAGTAAAACTGCTTCTAAATAGGAAAGCGGATAGGTATGCCAAAAATAAAGATGAATGGGCTCCTATCCATACAGCAGCCTTTGAAGGCCGCACTTCTGTTGTTAATACATTACTTGATTATGGCGTTGAAGTGGATTTCAGAAACGGAAGGAAGGAAACTCCATTGCATTTAGCAACTATGAGGGGAAATATTGAAGTAATTAAGGTACTTATTAAGAAAGGTGCTGACTCCCATTGAAAAAGTTTTGATAGTTGAATGCCAAAATACATTGAGAGAAGGCCACGAACTCGCGGAATGTTTTTACTTTCGGAGTGAATTGACATCCACTCAAAGCAGAGCAGGCTAGAATTTTTCATTTCTTGCATTAATCCTGTCATGAATCCATCGTTTAAGTGCTTCTTAAACTGTAGTCATATAATAAAAATAATTTTTAGAAAAAAAACCGACTTCAAGGTAAAACCTACATAAACAAACTTGAATTAAAAAATAAAATATAACATTTTAATTACTTAGGAACGAAAACCATTAAATGACTATCAACGAAATTATCGATACTTATATACTATTCACATTTTATGACCAGTTATCTTTGGAGGCGGTGCAAGCCTGGAAGGGCAGTTTAATCCTGCCTTTACAATAAACTTTCGAATGGCCGGAGACAGCAGTTTGGTGGTGATGAAACAGCGAGAGGATCTTTACAATTACAATTTCTTTTCAAATTCTGTTTGTTTTGGTTGGCACCGACTCCAAAAATAAATGATCATAAATTGTGAATAGGTATATAAGTGTCAATAATTTCGTTGATTGTCGTTTAATGGTTTTTGTTCCTAAGCAATTAAAATATTATTTTTTATTTTGGTTTAATCTTGAAGTCGGTTTTGTTTTTTTTCTAAAAATTTTTTTTTTTTACTTTTTAGCGTTGAGTGTATTTTTGTTTATACAGTCAATTCTCGATCTTCAAGCTACCCTGAAAAATAGTTCGACTTACTGAACAAAGAGTTATGGAGGTTATCATTGATTGATACTTATCTGCATGTAAATGGGAAACTTGAACACGCAATTGTAGTTGAAATCATTACGTACATTTTAAGAATCATCAAAATTGATTAAGAATTGACGGAGGTTCTCAACTCATCTGTATTTTTTTTTTTTTTTTTTTTTTTTTTTTTTTTTTTTTTTTTTTTTTTTTTTTTTTTTTTTTTTTTTTTTTTTTTTTGTATGTTACGCGATTACTCCGTCAATTCTGAATCAATTTTTTTGAAATCATTACGTACATTTTCATTAATGGGAATGTTGTTTGTACATACATATAAAATCATTGATACAGAAAATTAAATACCTGGTACCAATTTATCATACAACTTTTAACTGAATTGCGCTTTTTTCTGAAGGTGCCTAAAAGTAGACTTACCGCCTTCCACCAGTGGCCATCTTTTCTTTATTCTTTAGGACGATTGAAAGAGAACTACCGCGGAATTCGGAATTCACTAGCAACAAACGCCCAACTTCTTTCTCCTTTCAGAATTTTCAATAGCCACTGTAAAACCACTCGAGTGAATAACTAATAATAAGTGACTGGTGTAACTATGAACTGAAAAGACAAACAATGACAGAAAACAGGAAAACAAATTACACACTGTAGCGGAGGCAAATAGCTTGGATATAATAACTGTGTCTAGGTTACCTACCTCTTTGGATGTGAGAAGGAGGTAACAGAGGAGAAGATTTTAGTTTTTGAGTATGAGTATCAGAGCATGCATGCATAGTTTGTCTCTTGTGTTGTATTATAAGATTTATGTTTTATTTAAATGTACTTAAGTCTGATACAGAAGTTGTTTATTTATCCTGGCCAGGTCAGTAAAAGCGTAATGTATATATAAGTTGTTTTGTATTTGCATTTTTGTATTTTACGAGTTTATCCATAAAAAATATTTAGTTTTCATCTAATTTAATAAATTGTTTGATTAATGAAAGCAACTTGTGTTTATTGAGTGACAGTGTTTATTGAGTAACATGTGGTTAAAATGTTTTTGTTCATAGAGACATATTTTTACATTTAAATTCCTGTGTTTTATAATTATTTTTAAGTATTTTGGGATATTTTTTTTGTATCGTCTCAGGGAATTTTCTATTTGTAATTTATTTTGTTCCTTGTTTTCTTAATTCAGAACTTGTACCTATTATTTTTATTTCTGTTTAATCATCTAAAATGGTTGATGAAAAAGAAAATAAGTCTGATGTCCTCGCGGCGTATACTACTGCTAACAAGACACCACCCTTTTGGAAAACTGACCCTGATTTATGGTTTTGCCAAATGGAAGCTGTTTTTGCAAGATCAGCAATTACTAATAGCCTTACTAAATTTCAGATTGTGATACCTATGCTCGATTTAGATGTTATGCGGAAAGTTTCCGATATTGTTAGAAATCCTGGTTCTAGCCCTTATGAGGATTTAAAAAAACGCTTAATAAGTTGTTATGCAGAGTCCGAAAGCCGACGAATTCAGCAGTTGCTGGAAGGAAAACAACTTGGAGAGGAAAAACCATCTCAGTTATTGAGACATATGCAATTATTGGCTGGAGAGTCTGTTAATAAAGATGTTGTTAAAACTTTATGGCTCCGTTCACTTCCAGCAAATACACAGGCGATTCTAGTTACGGCTGGCCACACCGAGGCCGAAAAATTGGCTGAGGTTGCTGATAAAATTCATGAGGTTATACGACCGGAAGAAGTATGCTCAGTGGATCCTTCAACGTCATGGCAGAGTGCTACATCTCGCCTGGAAGCTAAGATAGAGCAACTTACCACGCAAATCGCATCACTGTCGTCCCGAGGCCGCCAAGATAACCGAAGGGATGCATTTTGTAACCGTAATCGGAGGCAGTGGAGTCGTAGCCGATCTAAGAGTCAATCAAATAACCCTGATTGGTTATGCTTTTACCACTTCAGGTTTAAGGAAAAGGCCAACAAATGCATTAAGCCATGCGCCTGGGAAAGGTTGCATCTGAAGTCGGAAAACTAGCTGATGGCCCGGAAGTGGCGTGTACCGGTGCCAATGATATTGCCCAACGCCGCCTGTTCGTAAGAGATAAGTGGACAGGGCTTTCCCTTTTGATAGATACTGGTGCAGCAATATCTGTTATACCTCCCAAAAAGTCTATGAAGCCTGTCCAGAAAGATTTTTTGCTCTACGCCGCCAACGGAACGAAGATTAAGACTTACGGTGAGGAAGTTTTGAAACTGGATCTAGGACTTCGCCGTTCCTTCAGATGGTCTTTCTTGATTGCGGATATCTCTAGACCTATAATAGGAGCAGACTTTATGTATCATTATAATTTGATGGTTGACCTTAAGGGCCAACAATTGGTAGACAAAACTACTGGACTAACTTCCAGAGTCAGGATCATTAAGGAGATTCCTTCATCGATCTCAGCAGTTCCTGAAGGACATCCCTACGCATACCTACTAAGAGAATTTCCAAATATCACCAGACCAACTTCTATGTAGGAACCTTTGAAGCATGATACTGTTCACTTCATTGAAACTACTGGTCATCCTGTTTCAGCGAAGGCAAGAAGATTACCTCCAGATAAATACCAGAAAGTGAAAGAAGAGTTTAACAATATGGTAGAAATGGGTATCTGTCGTTCATCGAAGAGCCAATGGTCGAGTGCATTGCACGTAGTTGACAAGAAGGATGGAAAAGTTCGACCTTGTGGAGACTTCCGCCAACTTAATTCGCAGACGGTGCCTGATCGATATGGTGTTCCAATCATAATGGACTTCCGCAACAACCTATATGGTAAGACTCTTTTTTCGCGGCTGGATCTGATAAGGGCATATTATCATATTCCCATCAGGGAAGAGGATGTGCCGAAAACTGCTATAATTACCCCGTTTGGGTTATTTGAATTTACACGAATGTGTTTTGGGTTGAAAAATGCTGCCCAAACATTTCAACGTTTCATGGACAACATTCTTCGGGATCTGAGCTTCTGTTTTGTACTATTAGATGATGTACTCATCGCTTCTTCAAGTCATAAGGAACATGTGGAACATCTCCAAGAAGTGTTTAAAAGGCTCAACGATAATGGTCTCACGCTGAATCCTGAGAGGTGTCAATTCGGTCTTAAGGAGATTGATTTCCTAGGATATCATATTACTTCTGAAAGAATAAAGCCCCAGGAAGCAAAAGTACAAGCCATTGTGAAATACCCGAAACCCGAAGATGTTAGAGCTCTTAGAAGATTCTTGGGGATGATAAATTTTTATCGTCGCTGCATTCCCAAGGCTGCTGCAATCCAGAGAGTTCTCAACCGACACCTTCATGGCACCAAGAAGAATGATAGATCACCGATCAAGTGGACGGATGAGAGTATTGAAGCCTTTGAACGTTGTAAGGAAAGTTTAAAGTTAGCTGCGTTGATTGCTCACCCCAATTGGATGCAAAATTATCTTTGGCCTGTGACGCATCCAACAGTTGTATGGGAGCAGTTCTTCAGCAATGGGATGAAAATCACTGGGTGCCTCTTGGTTTTTATTCGAAAACATTATCGGACGCACAAGCTACCTATTCAGCCTATGATCGTGAGCTTCTGGCAATTTATTCCGCAGTGCGATATTTCACGAATATTATCGAGGGAGGAGTTTCGTGATTTTAACAGATCACAGACCTCTTGTCTATGCTATGCATCAAAAGGCAACTACTGCATCTCCCATTAGGATGAGGTGGTTGAACTTTATCTCGCAATTTTCTACAAACATAGAGCATGTTGACGGCAAGGACAACCAGGTTGCGGATGCATTATCTCGTGTGGAAGCTCTTCATCTTACAAATGATTTGGAGATGCTGGCAGCTTTACAGAAGGAAGATCTAGAGGTTAAATCGCTGAAGAAGCAAAATAACTTACAGTTAAAGTTAATGGATCTACCAGGTACAACCGAGCCTATACTTTGTGAGACATCCCAGAAACAAGCGCGTGTATATGTTCCGGCAACCCTTCGTCGTGAGATCTTCGAATCTCTGCATAATTTGAGTCATCCTGGTGTACGTGCCTCACGAAAGTTAATAGCCCAAAAATACTTTTGGCCGAATATGAACAAGGACGTCAACGAATAGGCAAGTGCTTGCATTCAGTGTCAACGAGCTAAGGTCGGGAGACATACCGTAACAGCTCCTGGTAACTTTGTATTCTCGGAGCGATTCGACCATGTCCATATGGATATTGTAGGACCGTTACCACCGTCAAGAGGAAACCGATACTTGGTAACAATGATTGATCGTTTCACACGTTGGCCAGAGGCAGTACCAGTTAGAGATAAACAGGATTAGGACGTCCCCATACCACCCCCAATCCAATGGGTGTATGGAGAGATGGCACAGATCCCTGAAAGCAGCCTTGATTGCGCACTTAGACGCAGACAACTGGACAACTCTTATTCCTACTGTACTTCTTGGATTAAGGACAGTCATCAGAGAGGATACAGGCACCAGTGTTGCAGAATCGGTGTATGGACAGAATTTACGGCTACCCTGCGAATTTATAGTCCCCACTCTCGGACATTCCAGAGTGACAGACTTTGTACGGCAGTTGAGAGCTGATATGAGCCATCTTCGACCTGCACCATTCCGAGCTAATAAGAAGCTATTTGTCCATCAAGCTCTGAAAACTTGCAAATCCGCATTTTTGAGGGAAGACGTGTTAAAGAAGAGTCTTACCCCGCCTTACTCCGGACCTTACCCTATTCTAAAGAGAACAGATAAGCTATGCACGCTTCAGTTACCACACAGGGAGCTCACCGTTTCACTAGACAGAGTGAAGCCGGCTTTCCTGCTTGCAACGGATGAAGACAAGAGTGGAGAAGTTGCAACCGCCAAAGACCTTCGAAACTCATGCAACTCACAAGCGATACCCAAAGAGGAAGACGCAGAAAAAGAAACGTCAGCACCCCTCGTGAAAAGCCGATTTGGTCGAACGATCAAACCAAACGTTAGGTTCCTCGACACAGTTATTAGGAGGGAGTACTGTAGCGGAGGCAAATAGCTTGGATATAATAACTGTGTCTAGGTTACCTACCTCTTTGGATGTGAGAAGGAGGTAAGAGGAGAAGATTTTAGTTTTTGAGTATGAGTATCAGAGCATGCATGCATAGTTTGTCTCTTGTGTTGTATTATAAGATTTATGTTTTATTTAAATGTACTTATGTCTGATACAGAAGTTGTTTATTTATCCTGGCCAGGTCAGTAAAAGCGTAATGTATATATAAGTTGTTTTGTATTTGCATTTTTGTATTTTACGAGTTTATCCATAAAAAATATTTAGTTTTCATCTATTTTAATAAATTGTTTGATTAATGAAAGCAACTTGTGTTTATTGAGTGACAGTTCCTTATTTTATAAATTTAAATAACAGCAACAAGGTTAAACACATGAAATTCTTTTAATTTGAGTTCGAGTTATAGAGGCGATGACTTCTAATAGTTCGTTTCATAGAGGTGGTCCTAGAAGTTCTCTCTTTTGAACCCTATTTTCAGTTCTACTTATTTTTGACACAATTTTTCACGTTCTGTGTCTGAAATCGTCTCATTGAGGTGAAATTTAAGTGTAATGTACTTCCGACCGTATATTTGTTTGACTTTTTGAAGAATTAAGCTTATCGAAGTACAACACAACGAGAGTTGACTGTATATGTAAATTATTTTTGTTAATAATTTATATTTAGTTACCATGGAGATTTTAGATAATCATAATCATAAATATGTTTAAAATGTAAGGTTATATAAGAGTGATTTTTATTAACTGTTTTTTTTATTTATTATTTATTTTATTTTTTTTGAAAAAGTGCTGCGTTGATTTCAAAATATTTTTTATGGGACCACCTCTGAAGTATGCCTTACCGGTCTAAAAAAGAATCATCAAAATTGATTAAGAATTGACGGAGGTTCTCAACTCATCTGTTTTTTTTTTTTTTTTTTTTTTTTTTTTTTTTTTTTGTATGTTACGCGATTACTCCGTCAATTCTGAATCAATTTTGATGATTCTTTTTTATATGGGTAGGGCAAACTTCAGAGGTAGTCCCATAAAAAATATTTTGAAATCAACCCAGCAATTTTTAAGAAAAATAAAAAAAAACGTTAATAAGTGATTTTTCTTAAAAAGTGCTGCGTTGATTTCAAAATATTTTTTATGGGACCACCTCTGAAGTATGCCCTACCGATTTAAAAAAGAATCATCAAAATTGATTCAGAATTGATGGAGTAATCGCGTATACACACACACAAAAAAAAATACAGTCGAGTTGAGAACCTCCTCTTTTTTGAAGTCGGTTGAAAATGCTAGAAATATAGAATCCAGGACTGTTCGTCATATGGTCGAATATCAAAAAATTCATGATAATCAACAGAATAATTTGCCACAGCATATTCGCTCCTTATTGACATGGGCAAAGTGGCACCGGACTAAATACCTATTAGATAAAATTGATTACATCAATTTAACTAAGAAACATAATATAGAAATAAGAAAATTCAAAACCTACAGGTCCATACTGAAAGTCTCAATATTTCTGACATCTCATTATTATGGGTGGCTACAAAAAAAAAAAAACCTCCTTAATTAGAAAAAAACTGGAACCACCCTCTTCTCAAATCTGACAAGATATGACTTTAAAATTTCTGAAATGCCTGTATCCTTTATTAGATTCTAATTAGCCTTTCAGATCACCAATCTGGCTTCAGAATATCACACTCCATTAACCAGCAATGTAATCGTGTGGTGTGCGTGGTCTCTTCAGCATTAGAGCGCAGAATGTACTGCACGGAAGCCATTTTCGACGTAGAACAAGCTTTTGACAGAGTCTGTCTCCCGGCTGCTTTACAAACTCCGTAAACTCCTACCTCTAACATACTTCCTTATATTCCGCTCCTATCTCAGTGAAAGGACCTTCAAAGTTAATCATAACTTTTCTTTTTCTTCCCTCTTTATCCAATCTGACGTTGTTCCTCAAGGAAGTCCTATCCTCTATACTGTTTATACATCTGACATCGCTACACATCCTAGTACCGTTCTCACTACGGACTGACACATGTTTGTTATCAGTAAATCTTGATCCCTTTATAGCATCCTAAACACTCCAATCTCATATCTTAAACCTTCAAGAATGGTGTCGAAATTGGAGAATTAATACAAATCCAAACGAATCTCACCAAATGACCTTTACTCTTCGTCGTGAACCTATGGCTTCCTGCCTAAGAGTATCCTTTAATAACATTCCACTGACCGCTGTCGAACAGATCCGCTATCTAGGACTCCAGCTGGACAAACGTTGTACTTGGAGTCTAAATACAAGACTAAAACGACAGGAAACTGCTCGTCTTTTTCAACTTCCTCGACATTTACTAGACAAACGTTCAAAAATACCGATTTGCGACAAAAGACAAATTTACATGAAAGTTATCCAACGTATTTGGACATATGGAGTTCAGCTTTAGGACTCCACTAAACCATCTTATTCATCTCGTATCTAATCCTTGCAATCCAAAATCCTTAATGCCTCTCACTTTGTTACAAATAGACGTATCCATAAAGACTTTAATGTTCCATATGTTGCTAATTTAGCCCAAACTGGTTACCTATCCTTTCATAGTAAACTCCATAACCATTCAGATCCACAAGTCTCTCAACCTGCATTCCATTATATTCCTGACAACCCTCCGAGGCGTCTGAAAAAAATATGATTTCTGTCCCTCCCCTCCTAACAAATCTCCTAGTTCCGGCCCTGAGGAATACCCTTTCGAAAAAAAAATACTTGTGTTTTTTATTGAGACATTTTGCTCAAGGAAAATTATAACTAATTTATTGGATATGGTTCCGTGGGAATGTGCGAACAATTCCATAACTGTTTATTAAATTAGAGAAATCTTGATGTTAAGAACGTAGTAGGATTTTGTTTCGATAACGCTAGGGTGATGCTAGGGAAAAATGAATCATATACTGTCTACATAAAAAACGATCACCCTGGAGTATTTATAATTAGATGCACATGCCACACACCCCATCTAATTGCCAGCTATGCTGCTGATGAATTACCGAGAAATATTGAGGGGCTTATGTCGTCTTTGTACACGTTTTTTTCATCGAGTCCTAAAAAACAGTCTTTGTTGCATGAAATCCAAGATCATTTCAAAGTTGAAAAACACAAACTTATACATCCGAGGCGAACAAGATGGATTTGTTCGTTGAAAGCATGGTTTTAGAGCAGTCGGTAATTTTGCAGCATTCTTTTTTATTGATATCGACTAATTTTGGATTAAATGAGATGACAGTACAGTGAACAAAAATTCAGCAAACAAGAATGGTTACTCCTCCAAAATCAGTCTGATTCGAGGAAAAAGTAAGCCTCTTATGTAATGTAAATGACTTATGACTTGACAAAACTTTGGAATTTAATGAAAAATTACACCAACTTCAACAATGAGACACCTTTTTTTAACATCTGCCAAGTAGCAATTATTGGTCTATCGTTCCCTTATACAAATGCAGATGTCGAATGAGTTTTTTTCGTAATTAACGACATAAAAACAAAAAAAATGAGCCCTTCCATTCTTAGTGCAATAATAAGAATAAAATTAGACCTTGTTGCTTAAAATCAATGTTGTAAAACCTATGTACTGAACGACGAACATTTTATATTATTTAAAAGTGATGTGATGTATGAATATTTTTTTATTAATATAGTTTTTTTTATTTATTTTATTTATACCTGATAAAATCTTTACCAACTGCTAATTTTTTTTTTTTTTTTAATTTGCTACTCTATGTTCTTAGAACCATGTTCTTTTATTAAGAGCTTGTAGCTTTATATAAATTATATTATTATTTTATGTGTATGTGATAAATTCGCTATCGATCGTTTATATTTCTGTGATTTGAAAATATGTTTTTACGACTGTGTTCTTTTATCATTAAAATAAATGTGTACTATTTATCATTGTTAATTTATTTCGCCTTATACCTTTAATAATTGTTATTTAGGGGTGCAGTGTTTTAAATAAAGTAACGAATTTATTTTTTTTTTCAATATAAAAGGGTAGGGATTTTTGCAGGGATTCATTTTTTGGTGGTATGGAGATGTAGGTATATTTTATATGTAACGTAGGGATTTCGTAGAATAAAATTTAGCAACACTGTTTAGAGGCCAAGCTTCTACCAGAAGCATAAGATTTTAGTAAAACTGAATTGTTATTTATATTTATTACCTCAAGTCCTCCTGAATTTTAGTCTTCTTCAATATTTTTTTCACTATATTCACTGGTTCATCATGATAAATTTTTCTAGTTTCAGGTGATAATTCTGAAAAGTTTAAAATTTAAGTGACCAGGCTTTCATCATGCAATCTAATTAAAAGTTTAAAAAAATAAAGTTTGAAACATCATAATAAAAAATGTTTGTTACCTACCAAAGTACTTTAGACTAAAAACTCCATAATCCAAAGGAATAGGTATCACTTATTATGCATTTAAAGATTATCAAAGTAATTTTGCTTTTTTTCAGGAAAACATTGATTGTTTTGTAGATTTTATTTTTTTAACGTTTTCAAATAGAAATAAAATCTACATTTCAAAAAATAAAATAAAATTTTAGGAATGTTTTTTAAAATATGCTCTAAAAAATCAACCACAATTAGATGGAACAGATATCATTGTCAAATTGTCCTAGAAATGGATAAATACATGACTCCACACTTCTTGTTAAATTTATTATATAGGCATTCTATCCTTAGTACTAAACAATACTACTAAATATCTGTTACTTGTCTCAATGTCAGCGTCTCTCCATACTCGTAATCGTTTACCCTGTTACACTGATATTTTAGCATACCTATTACTCGCATATCTGTTGCCTATTCAATATCGGCTCTAATCAATAAGTTTACATTTTCAACTACCTTTTTAATATTTATATATATATATATATATATATATATATATATACTAAATATATGTATGGTATGGTTTTTTTTAAAAATCTTTTCAATTTTAATCTTTAAAATACAATTTTTCCATAAAACGCTTTTTATTATCCTCAACCATTTTATTCACAAAATACATGTAGTTAAATGTAGATCAAATTTTTTTTTTTGGCTGATTACAGATAATAAAACTTTAATTAAAAGCATTAATGAATTATCAACAGGATCATAAATAATTGGCAAATTATGTAAGAGTGTCTAATACAATGAAGACCGGCTGACATTTTAACAGAAAATACTCGTATGAGAGTGGAAGTAAAAATACTGGTTTAGCTAAACGAGTATCTGTTAGATAGAGATGACAAATAAGAAATACTAGTCTAGGGTAGTACGAAGGTAACAGGTATGAATGTTGTTCCTAGTTCTGAAGTGAGTACGCATGTATCTCGTCCCTGTTACTTCTGAATATCGGTAACAGGGACGCCGTTCAGTCAGCCCATACCTGTTACAAAATAGCAGGTACAGTATTTCTGAACCACCACTAGCCTCTACAACTCTTTCACCGCTCTCTTTCATTCAAAGCTAGTTAAAATAATTATATTATCTATAAGTTTTGTTTAGAACATTTCTTCACAAGATGTAATGATAAAAAGCTATAATTTGTTAAACCTCCTTTTTGTTTATTCTAGTGACAGCTTTCTGTATATGATTAAGTATTACGGCGAAACTAAGCTATCTAAATAAGAAGTGTATATAACATAATTTGTTTAGAGTACAGTAGGACACACAGTTAGGAGTATAATAGAAAAAAAAAACATCCCGGCAACATCATTAGTTTTCAAAAGCAAGAAGAGTGGGGGTCGGGACTTTCTTTTAGTGTATACTTTATGTATTAACACCCTGCAAAAATTCAGCTTTCCCCTAATTAGTTGCGACAAAGCTTATTTGTTTTACCTTCATTGACTAGGCTATTTGTTTACTTCCCAGGTGTTGTGTTTTTGAAGACATCTATTGATAATTTAAATAATATAATTTGTTTGTTTATTTCGTTTAACGTCACTTTATGCTGCTATGGCTAATCGGACGATGCTACGGTAGGAGTCCTAAATTTTGCCTATCCAGGTATAATTAGGATAGATAGGGATCTTTAACGAGTACCTAACATCGCACAGGCTCGGGACCCCCATTTTACGTCCCTTCCAAAGGACGGCATAGCTAAGGAGTTTTTACTCCCTTAAAAAAATCCTAAGGTCATCTGCCGGGCTGCGAACCCGCGATCTTGGGTTTAGTAGGTTGCTATGCTAACCACTACACCACAGGTGACCCCAAATAATATAATTGTTTTGCATTTGACAGCAGGGGGCGGGGGAGTTTAAAAAAAAAAAAAAAAATTGAAAGATAAGTCCTTCATTATTGACTAAATAAATCTGCTTGTCCTGTGGTCCATAAAGAACCTTGGCTTCCTCAACAATGATCCTATCCAGCTTTTCTCCATTCTGTCACTCCCAGGAACCTTAGATCAACCTAGACATCTTTCAAACATCTTGACCTGCCTATCTCTTCTTCTTGCACAATCCAGGCATCCAACTATTACAATAGGGACTCTCCTGACATGAGCTACCTATCCAAACCAACTTATATTTTCTTAATGCATGAAATACAATTTGAGTCTCCATACAGATCATAAATGGCAATTTACGCTCTCCATTTTCTATGAAAATTTTTACGGACTCAAATTTAATCACTAATAAGAGAAAAGATATATACTTTCCTCAGCATAATTATGCTGCCAGCAAATGATTAGTTCAAACAAAAAGGTTTAAATTGAGTCAAACTTTTAACTCCGGAAAAGTAACTTTATTTCGCACAAAAAAACATATATGAATATGCAATAAAATATACCACTGAGGGAAAAATGACAATAAATAGTTTCTGAACTGCTGCTTCAACTAATAGCACAATGCAGTGTTGGCCATATTTATATTCGTTACGCATATGAATATATTCACACAGATTATTCTCTAAGAATATGAATACAAATATATTCGTATTCACATGAGTGAATATAAATCGTTGTATTCATACGCATAGATTGTGAATACAGTTGTATTTACAGGTCTCGAGTGTGAATACAGTTGTATTCGTACACACAGACATCTAGATTGTATTCATTTAGAGAAGAAATGTTGGCAGGCAAGAAAGATTTATGATTTCATAGAATGATAACTACAAGGCTAAGGGCTATACCAAGAGGTGATATGGTCATGTCTGTAGCAGAATGGCAGCATATCGATAGATTTATAAACTGCGCTGGAATCCATATGTCGCTTCATATATTTATAGTTTAAATAACAATTGAATTGAAAATATGTAAGTAAATTTTATCATAAATTTCTATCTCCGCTTAGCAAGGTAGCTCAACAGAAATAGATCATTTTGGGGTGGAGTAATATTGTCCAACTTTAGAAGGCTTCAGAGCTGCAAATTATAACGAAATTGAAAAAAACGAACTGGGAATGTTTGTACCAACTAATAATGAATAAAATAGACCATCAAACAGGACAAAAATAAGAAAATCATTTTCAGAGTTTGTGCCGGTCCCACAGACCGGTAACATATTTTTTTTTTTTAATTACGTAGCTTTTTTGGAGATCATATGATTTTTAAAACTCTGAGGTTATGTTAAATATACTCTTTAATTTTTACTGAAAAATTAGTGAAACATAGTGTCATAAACAGAAAAAAGTGTTTTACTAGGTTTTTAAACAGTTATTGAACAATTTTAAGTGATTAATTTAAGTGGGTACCACTGCTGACAATGGTCGAACCATCGGCCTCTCAGCAACTGGTAAGTGATAAGGACGCTCAAAATAGTGAAGAAACAGCCAGCAATAGCAATAGTTGGCAACTCGCAACTGGTCGAAAAAGGTCAATATTAATGGAATGATTACAACAAAATGGAGAAGAACAAAAAAGAAGTGATATTGACTCGGACAGTTATCATGTTTTGTCAGAAAATAGTGATATAAATGAAGACCCAACGCCAAGAAGCCAAGTAAATATAAAGCCACCACCTATTCATATAAACGGAGTTGAAAATTTTCCAGCACTTGTACCATTTATTCACAATGTATGTTTGGTCCTAATAATTTTGAAGTGAAAAATTCAAAGTATGAACGGTCAAACCTAAAACATTTGACGTTTACAGAGTGTTAGACTTTAAGAAATGACGGAACGAACTTCCATACATACCAGCTCCCAGAAGATAAAATGGCAAGAATTCTAAAAGGATTACATCGCTCCATGCCAATAGCACTTATCAAAGAAGAACTGCACAAGCTAGGTTATGTTGCCACAAATATCACTAATGTGATTTCTTGATTTAAAAAACACTTCCCGATGTTTTTTGTTGATTTGACAAAAGATTCATTTAATGAAGACATTTTTAAAATAGAATTACTATATTATACCAAAATTAAAGTGGAAGAGCCACGAAAGAAAAGGGTAATACCACAGTGTATTAGGTGCCAAATGTTTGAGCATAATAAAGGCTACTGTAGCCACCCACCAAGATGTGTCAGTTATGGTCTTGGACATGAAAGCGCCTCCAGCGGTGAAACCTGAGAAACCCCAGCACCTTGCGCTAACTGTCAAGGAGCACATTCTGCTAATTACAGGGGTTGTCAAACTCTAAAGGATTTAAGGACCCCTCAGAGAACAGTACAGCGAGAACCACCATCGAGTCTAGAAAACTTCCCACCACTCCGACAGCCTACACAGTAGTAACAGGAGTAACAGCCCAACCTGGAGAGTAGCAGCCCAGCCTGTAGTAGCATTAGTACGAGCTCTAATCTTTGTTCTGATCATTCCCTTGTGAATCTGCTGATGTTGTACGAGCCCTGTGAAGCATTAAAACGAACATCACTTACTGCAAGGATCATGGATTGGGAGAAATACAAGGATACTCTTAACTCCGCTTTCTCAATTCCAATGTCTATTAAAACGAAGAATTGGAAGAAGCAGTAGATTTACAAAGAGTGTCCAAAACGCAGCCTGGAAATCATCGGTATCTAGGAGTCAAAAAACTAATAACCTACCCAACTATCCACAGTATATGAGGGATTTGATCGGAGCCAAGAGAAGAGCTCGTAAAATATGGCAAACCAACAGACTACCATCCTACAAACGGACATTTAACAAACTAAGCAAGAAACTGAAACGACAAATACAAAAATTTAACAGAGATAATTATGACAGATATATAAATAACCTTTCAACTGTCGATGGAAGCTAGTGGAGACACACTAAGAAGCTTCTAAGGCATCGGGAGGTGTCAGTACCACTCCGTAATGAGGATGGTTCTTGGGCAGTGTCGGACGAAGAACAATCTGAACTTTTTGCTGACCCACCTTTTTTTCGGCATTTACACCTCATTCTAATAAATTTTCTGACAGTGAAAATGATAACTTCATACAAAATTGTTTAAACACTCCATTACAAATGTCACCACCCCCTCCTCTCTCATGTCACCCTTCTCTCCTTCTCAAGTCCCAGAACAAATTAAACTTCTAAAAAGAAAGAAATCTCCTGGTTATGATCTAATAAATGCCGAGGTACACCAGAAAATACCCAGAAAAGCTCTGGTCTTTCTGACATCTATAACTCCATACTCAGGACTTCAAAATTATTCTTACATATCCATGATTCACAAAACCGACAAAGACGTATATTCCCCATATCATACAGGCCTATTAGTTTACTTCCCATCTGTGCCAACATTTTTGAAAAGCAACTGTACAAGAGACTTTTAACCATTCTAATTGAACAAAAAATTTTACCGGCCCACCAATTTGGCTTTCGTAACTTACACTCCACTACACAACAGCTACACAGAGTGACAGACTACATAGCTACAGCAATAGAACAAAAGATGTACACGACTGGTGTATTTCTGGATGTTGCTGAGGAATTCAACAGGGTCTAGCATCAGGGGCTTCTCTTTAAGCTCAAGAATATATTACCATCCACTTACTATCTAGTTCTCTATTCATTCCTTTCTGACCTAGGATACTTCGTTGAGGAACACCGGCAGATTGGATAAATTGAGAAGAATAGGATAGGTTATGATTGACTTTAAAGGTTCTATAACTGAGATACTAAAACTTTAAAAGTTTTAGTTATTGACCTAATAGTATTGAGACAGACATGAAACATGATTGAGGTAAACATCTACAAAACATCAGAGCAGATTTAACATTTAAATACACGTGCGTAGTGAGATCCATACGTTTCCGGCTTGAAGAAGTAGGAAAAGTGAAAGAAAAAATTGGTGATCCATTTTTTTCGGTATATTTTTTATTAGATCTACGAACTCAATACTAAGAATTGACAAAGTTTCAAGGCTAATATGAAAAAAATTAATTTTCTACATTTATTGAAAAATGAGAAAATTGGCAAATACTTTCCATGAGAGTTTTAATTAAAGCAGGTTATCCATATAAAAATTTGATACCCTATATATTTTTTCCCGAAAAAAAAAATTATAATTCATAACAAATCTTTATGAAATCACGTTTCTTCAAAAAGATTAAGGAGGTTAGAACTATTAGTCCTACAATGTAACGGTAAATGAATATGACACAACGATAATTTTTATAACAACATTCATGAACGGTTTTTCTCATTACAATTGCTTTACAGTTTTATCTTGAATGTTTGAACATTTATGCGCATTAGTCTTGATTCAAATTTTGCTTTGAATTTCGGAAATTCTATGAGACACAGACTATCGCTAGACAAAATTCGAAATTAACTTTTAAAAGCATTTAGTCCAATCAAATTAAGAAAATCAGAACTAGACATATTAGTTTCCAATTTTTTCAGGAATGTGTAGGGGATGGTCCCCTGAACAAGAATAAATAAAGTCTCTCCAAATCCCGGTGCCACTGGGGGAGGGAGGGCTTTAAATGGTCCGGAGTTATAGCGAAGAATGTGGCCAAAAACTTGTACTTCACAAGAATACGCGTTTTCTTAGTGTCTTGGCATGTGTATTTTACGGGCTTGATCGAAATTTCGTATGTTGGGTCTGATAGTATGTTTAACCAACTTTTATGTTTATGACAAAACTTGTAGAGAATCTAATAAGCTTTAATTTTGTACTGAAAAACTTTTTCAATGCTACGCATCGTTTTCGAATTATAATCGATAAACTTAAAAATGGAAAATTAAAACTGCTAAATTACATTCAGTAGGTGATAAGCCTTGGCGGAAAATGACGTAATCGGGTGTGTTTTCAAAACTGGCGCGCTCAAACCTTTCGTCAAGCATTTCTACGCAAAAACTCATATTACTCCTGTAGTCTAGGCAACGAAGACCAAAAAAGGCCGAATAGGGGACATAGTTGAATCATTTATTTCAGAAACCACCTAAGGAACAAAATATCAAAATATGAGTTTTTTGTGGTACTGTACTATTTAAAGGTAAATACATCTTTTAGTGCAGAAATAACTTATGTTCCATATCAGCAATGCTTTGCCAGCCTTGAAAATAATCCGTTTATTTCAGAAAGAACCCAAGCGCCGTCGCTTAGGATGTTTCTGCGGTAAATTTCACTCGTGACAGTTGGCGGCTTTGTTGATATTACGTGTTTTATTTTGTTATATTATATTTGGGTGGTGGGGGTGGAGCTAAGGGTGGGGGGCTCTAAAAGTTGTTTTTTTTTTCAATTTCTTGTTACATTGTTTTATATTTAACTTTTGACTGGCTGTTTTGTTTGATTCAAAGGCTACCTAACACTGAGTAAACAAAGAACCACAGATGTTGAAATCCACTTTTATTAACACTGAGTGGTTAGTTTTCAGTGAAAATTAGGTGTTATTTTGTTGTTTATTATTACATTATATAGTTCTTAAGCCATGTCAGAGAGTTCAGATGATGAATGCCAGAAGCTGAATAAGTGAATAAGGCCAGATCTTTGTATATAGATATACTGTAGCTTGTAGTCTACTTGTATTTTTCGATTTAGACATAATAAAAACACTCTTTTTTATATTTAAGTGTGTCAGTTACTTACCTTTGATACCAAAACAGGTAAAAATTAATGGTTTGACTTAATTTCAATAATATTTTTCAAAAAATCACTATGGATATACTCATTTATTGCAGAAACCACCTAAGTGCAATTTTTTCAAAAAGTTATAACTCAAAAACTTAATGGAAAATTTTTTTTAAAAAATAGATTATCCCAATAGCATGTTTTTGATTTATTAAAAAAATATTTGAAGGAGACTAGAACTATACTTAAGCTGCAAAATAGTTTTTTTTTAGTTTTCCAAAAGTTGAAAAAAGCGCACTTAGGTGGTTTCTGAAATAAACGATTCAATTCATGTAGAAGTCAATTTTAGCACAGTTGGAGGGGGAGGTGTCCTTAACAACAAACTAAGTACTGGGTGGGGGGGGGGGGGTGAAGCTAAGGGTGGGGGGCTCTAAAAGTTGTTAGTTTTTTTTTTTTTTTTCAATTTCTTGTTAATAACTCGAAGGCCTCCAGCGAAAATATGTTTATGTACTAAATTAATTTTCATAAAATTTATATATTTATTGTTAAAATTCCAATGTCATTGTTACAAATGAATAGTTTATTATTATTAATTGAATGCTTATTGCTAAAAATAAAATTGTTGTCGTTAGGCCTAATATGCTGATTATAGTATTTGCGGTAAGTCACACTTTTCCTCAAAAACACGTTTGTCGGTACTCTTTTTTCTATAACTCAGAAACTATTTGTCTAATCTCTAATTCTTTTTTCATCTCATAGCTGGTTAAATTTATTATCAGATACCATATATTTAACTTTAATTAAGTTAAGTGATTATAATTAAGTGAAATATCCATTCCACCTCGCTGAATTCCGCATATCGTTGTGAAATCCTTATTTTTTCGGAACATTTCTCGTTATAAATCTAAAAATATTTGTTCGATTCCGAATTTCTTTTTTTCATTTCATAGCTGGTTAAATTTGCTATTAGATCCTATATATTACATTTTGATAAAAATCCGTGAAACACTCACGCCAATTTACAAAAAATTGGACCATTTTCGTGCTACTGGCTCCAGAAAAGTTGTAATTTTTGAAACAATTGTTTTTTACTCGTGTTTTTTGTATATTTTAGAACCTCACTCGTTCGTTTTAGAGGAAAGTCTTCAGGATGAAATTTGTACAGCATTAAATTATTTCACCCAGTGCATCAAGAAAGTTTTAAATTTGTCAAATCATTTATAATATTCTTCAACCTAGTATGGAAGCCGAGAGTTCTGTTTTTTTTTTTTTTTTTTTTTGTTTTTTTACTCTGTGGCAGGTAGTTATTTCTTGACGCTTCAGAAATCTCTTATTCTTTTACCTGCGTAGTTTATTTAAAGGATCAAGCAACTGAAATTATTTAATCTGAGATACTTTTTCACTTTAACTTCAACTTACATAATTATCGATTTAGACATTGACTGCGATTCACAATGGTAGAGAATATTTACTGATAGATAATTAATATTATTAACGTGATTGTTTTGATTTGGACAAATTCACTTCAATAAAGTAAACTTTTTTAAAATTTAAATAATAGAGCGGAAAACATCTGAACTGTGGAAGACG
This sequence comes from Euschistus heros, assembly GCA_003667255.2. Lineage (NCBI taxonomy): Eukaryota > Metazoa > Arthropoda > Insecta > Hemiptera > Pentatomidae > Euschistus > Euschistus heros. The sequence continues at coordinate 57,104 of RCWM02001110.1, forward strand.
TATCTTACAATAGAAGATTTGACAGAACCAAACTCACCTCGCAGACTCCGATCTCCCGTTACAACTGAAGGAAAACGACTCAGCTCTGGACAAAATAGGGTTCCTGCACAGAGTCCTTCCAGCAACCAGTTATCCTTATATTTTGTGTAGAGGCCGAGAGTGCAGTTTTTGAAGTGTAAACTTCTTTTGGCCCGTTGAGCACTTTTCGGGATAGAAACCTCGCGTCACGTACCGTAACCGCCCGTGATATGGCGGATACCCGGGTATGGTATACCCAATACCCGTAGATTTGGATTTACTACCTTGATTTAGATCTGTTTACTATCTTCCCTAAGAGCTAGTGACATGAAACTTGGAACTTACCTTAAGAGTGAAGACAATGTAATAATTTTCAGTAATAACAGGAGTGGGGACTACTCGGCGCAATGTGCACCCTTGGCCGTTTTCACACTGCAATTCTGAGCAGCCGTCCATTGTTAATAAACCTAACCACAATTTGTAACAAACAACAAGATGTCTTCAACTCACGGTTTATTAACAAACAATTGTTAACAAGATATTTAACACAGATACACTTACAGAACAGTATTGTAGTACATTAGCGCAATAATAACGGACATTTAACTACTATTTACTACTACACAGATAAACACAAGACAAAAACATAACCACGCTTATATCATTATAATTCCACTAATACCTGTTGAACAGATCCGCTACCTAGAACTCCACTTGGGCAAAACGTCTTACTTGGAATCCACATACAAGACTAAAGCGACAAGAAACTGCTCGTCGTTACAGATCACTTCAACATTTACTAGACAAACGTTCAAAGCTTCCAATAAATTACAAAAGACTCATTTACATGACTGTGATAAGACCTATTTGGGGGGTACGGAGTTGAGCTTAGGGGCTCCATTAAACCATCCAATTCTTTTCGTATCTAATCCTTACATTCCAAAACCCTTCGAAAAATCCTTAATGCTCCCTACTTTGTCACAAATAAACTTATCCATAAAGACCTCAATGTTCCATATGTTGCTGATTTAGCCCAAACCAGATACCTATCTTTTCATAGTAAACTCCATAACCATTAAAATCCACTAGTCTCTCAACTTGCTTCCCATTCTATTTCTGACAACCCTCCGAGGCGTCTGAAAAGAAGATGACCTCACGATCTTCTCAAATAGAACTTTTATTGAAGTGCTACCAATGGATAGTTGCTTCACAAGCAATTTTCATTTTATTATTTTTGTCATTATCACATTTACTGGATGTCTGTTTTTATGTTCAGTTGTAAATTTCAATAAATAGATATCAAAAATTAAAAGTTTTAGTTACAGACCTAATGTGTTAGCACTACAAAAAAAAATTGTCTAAGGATGGCATAATGTCCCGAAACATGTAACACACTGATGAGTAGATAATAAATAATGTTTTGAGGAATTATACTAAAAAAAGTTAAAAAAATAAAAAATAAATTAAATATATTAAATACTCCTTTACTAAAGAATTAATATAAAAAGATTAAATTACTGAAAATGTTTACAATTCCTTGACCTTAACACTTATATCAATACTGCTACTATCTTTTTGGAATTCCTCATCAACCTCTAATCGTCCATTTTACTCAACATTTTTCTTATAATTTAAAAAATATTCCATTATATGCCTAGTAATAAATAAAATAACCGTTATGAAGAAAATAAGGATCGATGAATTGTTTGCCACTTCTATTGAATTTTTTTTTTTTTGTTCCAAGGCTAGTTTTGAATATTCATTCATCGTCAGTTGAATTTTAAAAATGCGAGACAAAAAATCAAACATGTTGACACCCATCTAAGGAGGCAAAATGGAAGGGCTTCTATAAGATATCAGGACTTAGATTGGGCTAAGTGTAAAGAGACGAAAGGAAGAGTTGGATAGTTAGGTAAATACATTTTGATCCCTGAATTTATTAGTCAGGTAAATGGACAGTCCTTTAGGTTTTCCCTATGACTGGTTGGTCCTAGATGAAAGGGCTTCTTTAAGTTAAAATTAAGTTTTGAGTGGCTGTGTTTAACCTGGCGTTGGTCTGTTACACCGCTAGTTGAGTATTTCCCTCACTTCTTTGATTTTCATAATAAATGCAGTTTTATGTTGCCAAATATGTAGTTATAACTGGTAAATAAATGTATCAATAATTGTAGTATGGAGCATTAGGATTAAAAATATATTTTTACAAAATTTACAAAGAAATTTATTCTAAAAAAAAAATTAAATATTTTAATATTTACATAATAATGTTTTTTTGATCAGCTAGATCATTTCCTTCTATTTCTATACAATTATTACAATTATATGTAGCATTTTCATTGAGAATTGGAACATTATACTTTTTACAATTTTTTTTGTTTTTCTTTTTTTTTATTTCTTCAGAACACCTGTACCAGGTGTATTTTTTTATTGCTTCGAGCAGCCACAAACAAGAATCTAGAATAGTAAAAATTTCAGATTCCTAGTGAATGATTGAAAAATAATACAAATACCATTCGCGACGATTTATCAACTAATTACTTACAATTTATCTTCTCAACTGGCTTTTTATCCAACAAGTCAAGCATGTTAGATCCATTTTGAACCCAAATAATCACTAATCGATCGAAAGAAATTGAAAAGACTCGCTCAGTAAAATGCCACGAATAAACTGCACGAGAGATAAGCCGATACTGAGGAGTGTGGACATGGCAATTTTCAGTAAAAATCTCCCAATATTCTGGCCACCTAATCCGTTTTACTTATATTAGAAACCAAATATTCTTATTCGCAAATGGTCTAAACTCAGATATACTGAAGGTCAGAGATGAAAGTTAAATTCTGACGAACTTATTAAATATTTGTTAGAAGGGTGAGGGAAATGCTTAACTAGCGACCAACGCCGCACAGTGGGACAAAATGGGTAAAAACCTCAGATTTTCTAAACGGTTCGTGCTATAAGCTTGAAATGTTGGAATTATAGATTTCATGAGGTGCTTAATTGAATGAAACCATAATCAGCTTCATCAGATGTTCAGAAAGGGTCAAAATTTAAGAACAAAAAGTAAAAAAAAAATTATTAAAGCAAGTTTGGGGTATATTTATATGCTATCTAAGCTGCTGAATAGAATAAAACTAAAAACTATAACCAACCATAATATGATCATCAGCATTTAGGCATGTTTTCAGTTTAAAAATAATAAAATAAATTTAAAAAATCAATTCTGCCTGTTTTTTATTAATGTGTATATTCAATTTTTTTAAGTGCGAAATTGAAGGAAATTTACTGAAAAAATAGCTCTATTACTGACCCAAGATTCATTGAATTAGGTTAAAATTCATTATTAGGTTATATTTGGAAATAAATTAAAAAAATTTTAATATAATTTTATAAATGTAATAAGTTTTACTAAGTAATTTCAGTTGAGCTCTATTGAATGGACTTGACAGTTATTTACAATTATCAATCTTATATTAACAAAGAAGTTTGATCCTCATATTTTTTAATATAATACATAATGAACTAATGATAACAAAAAAAAAATCATATGAAAAATAATAAAAGAGATAATATTCACTCATTATATTAGGTACAAAAATAAAATATATTAACTATAAAAGTAAAGAAAACAAATGTTTCGAATTGGTCCTTTTTTCTATAACAGTAAATAAGAAGCTTCATCATTTAATGGGAACTTCTTTTTTTTTTAAATCCGGTCTTAAATTACTTATCACGGGATCAGAAGTCAGCATGATAAGATGAAAAACATCTTCATTTGTTGCTGTTCGAGAGAACTTTCTGGAATGATGTTCTCTGTAATGTATATAATTTTTATTTCTACTCTCCTGAGCTTCTTCAGATAGAAAACTAAAGTATACAATAATTAGAACTCAGTGATACAAATAATAACCCCTCTAATTGGTCATCTAAAGTCCAAAACTTTTATTTTTAATTGATTTTTTTTTTTTAAGAGATATTTTCTAAAATTAATCTTTCTGCTATATTCTGGTACTGTCTCAGAACAGTGTTATGTTAGTTATATTTGTATAGAAAATCAGAAATCATATCTGATCATTTTACAATGGATATATATATATATATATATATATATATATATATATATATATATATATATATTAAATAAGATAGACTAATAAAAACAAAAATACATATATAGTAAGCCAATTTTCACATTCAAAACTGGAACTGGTTCCAATAGTGGAACGAAACCGAAAATCTCATTCCGCTTATAAGTCGGAACGGCCCTTCACTAATATAAACTGGCTCCTTCACAGCTTTTTGTTCTCGATGAAAAGCGAAGAAGAACAGGTTTCGATAATTTTGATTTTTACCTCCTGGATATTCCATTTATAAGCACCAAAAGTAATACAAAATTAAATTAAATGACTAAAATCTGATTAGTACAGTTTCGTAGAGCAGAAAGAGCTTTATCGAATGATTATCATACACTTTGTCAAATAGCAAAAACTCGATTTAAAATAAAAGGAAATATATAAAAGCTACGAACTTATTACCCAGCCCAATAGTTGCCTGTTCTATTTTTTTTTTTTTTTTTTTTTTTAACTTTAAATTTCCCAGATCAGAAGCCACATACACCCCCAATCCATTACAGAACTTACTTCATATTTGATAGTAGGCACTAAGTTCTTGGATTTGAGCTCTTCATTTGCTCTCCTCCACACATTCTGGTGATCTCTTAGGCCAAGGAGATCTATTCTGTTCTCTTCAGTTAGTAAAAGGGGCGATTAACATTTTCTTAACAATTGAAATCTTTCTGTTCAGTTTGCTTACAAAATATGTTTTAGTTGCTAATTGGCAGAAATTATTTCTTCTATTTGGAGGGTCTTACACTTTACCCTCCTATTGGTATCATAACAGTGAATTGAAATGAAAAATAAACTTTATTCTGGGACATATCGATTATATATACACTTAAATTTACAACCGATTATAACTATATAATATAAAATAAAATAAACATATTGTTACGGTCAGGGGAAGTTGGCGGTGCTGTGGGCGGCCCGGGCGGGCAGGCAGCCGAAAAGGCCGGCGGATGGCCTAGAAGGGGCCTAGGCGGATGGCCTGGAAGGGCCTAGACTTGTACCTGGGTAGAACAGTCTGGAATGCTCCACGTAGGTTTAAATAGGCCAGCCCCTAGCCTAGTGAGGCAGTATTGAGGTGACACTGATCAGTGAGTAATCGGTCGGACAATCAGTCAGTCAAGTGTCGGTGACAGTTCAGTCAGTGAGTTAGCGTCAGTGATTATCAGTGTCAGTGAAAGTAGTAACAGTTTCTGTGTTCAGAAACACAGTTCATTCAGTTTAATAGAATTATTTATGGATATTCGTAAAACCTAGTTATTAAGATATCGAGGATAAGTATTGTATAATACAGAAATTGTGTAATTAGATATAAGTTAGACCTAATTATAATTGTTATTAGCTTAAGGACCTATTTTTATTTATTAAGTAGTAAATAAATTAATATTTTGTATTTAATTGTAGTTTGATTAGTCATACACCCAGTTGCCCGTAACAATATAAACTATAACTTTTTACATGTATAACAGTAGTTTAAATATAGTAATTAGTTAAAATATACAGCAGTAGTTTAAATAGTATGAATATCGATTTAAATTATTGCAATAATAACGATTGTCATGACAATTAGGCAATAACCGACAGTCTAGCCCATGTAAGTATCTTCAATATATTATTATTGTATACAACTTTGTATTAGCTAGCACATGAGCTGCCGGTCAGTAAACAACAACCTGCCTAACAATCAACAATAAAAACAAACTTTGGCTTCAAGACAAAATATAAGGATAAAAGGTTATAAAATATAAGGAGACACTGTGCGCAGAAACCTTATTTTCGTCCACAGCTGAGTCGTTTTCCTTCAGTTGTAACGGGAGATTGGAGTCTGCTAGGTGACTTTGGTTCTGTCAAACCCTTTAAACTAGGATACGTCTTTCAGAGTTCAGATGTTTCCCGCTCTATTATTTAAATTTTAAAAAAGTGTACTTTATTAAAGTGAATTTCTCCGAATCAAAGAAATCGCAATATTTATAATAATTTTATATTACAAAATAATCTCCACTATGAATCAAAGGTAATGTCTAAATCTATAATTATTTAAGTTGAAGTTAAAGCGAAAAAGTTGGATTAAATCATTTTAGTTGTTCGTCTAGAAATTCGTGTCTAGAAATGACAGTTTGCCTCACAGACTAAAGAAACAAACAGAATTCTCCGCCTCTGTACTAGGTATGGAGGATATTATAAATAATTTACTAAATACGTTTTAATCTTAATTGATACACTGGGTGAGAGGTCAGATTAGTCTAACTATACTGTGATGGAGTTTCCTCATTAGATACGCCTGATTGTGGGTTTTTCCGACCAGATCATCCGTAGAAGTTCTCCGAAGGCACTGTGACCCTATACCAGTTAAGAGCTGCATGTCGACTCAAGTGAGTTTCATTCTTTCAAACCTTCTATATTATTCCGTAGTTGGGGTATTTCCTACTCTATTATATAACATACAAATAATATTAATTTATTTACTGTAATCAATTTTTCATAGGCGAAAAAATCGCTTTATCTAAACTACTATATTTAAGAACCATATTTCATTTGTTGAAAGAAATGTTGGGTAGGATCAGTCAAAAATATTTTAGAAAAGTTAACTAAAAATGATTTATTTTATTTGCCAACGTTTCGGCCAAATCTTTGATAGCCATGATGTTTACGACGGAATCCATGTTAATTTGAGTTCTTTAGTTTTTTTATTTTTGTTTTTGTTTTCCACATTTTCATATGCTCCGATGATGGCCATCAAAGATTAAGAATTATGTTTAGATATCTCTGCCTAAATATTTTTTGGCTGATCCCACCCAACATCTCTTTGAATACATTCATTCAGTCACTCAACAAGCTCTTCAATATTTAATTTGTGATGATCACTAACCACGAAAACTTCCAGAGCAGTCTTTACCAAACCTTAACTACATCTTTATATGTAGTTCCAGGAAAGTTTTAGCAATAATAAAATCTACTGGCTTTCAATTAATTTTTAATTTAAAAAGTAATGATATGTGGATAACAGTGAGGTTTGAAAATGGTCCATTATGTGACGAGCTTAGTTACATATCTAAGTTGAAAAATTATATCTACTTGATTATTTCTTTCCAAATGGTATTGTTACAAGCCACTGGGGGTATGACTAATCAAACTACAATTAAATATCAAAAACTAATTTATTTCCAAACTAATAAATACAAACAGGTTCTTAATCTAATATAAACTTAGAATAACAATTATGACTTAGGTCTAACTTTTATCTAATTACAGTAATTTATATATTATACAATACTTATCCTCAATATCTTAATACTATGTTTCACAATTACCCATAAGATTCTCTAAATCTATGAACTAAACTGACACACAGAGACTATTACTACTTTCACTGACACTAACACACTGACTGGACTGCCACTGACACTTGACTGGCGGATCGTTCACTGATCACTGATACATGAATACTACCCTCACTAGGCTTAGGGCTGGCCAATTTAAAACCCTCATTGAACATTCCAAACCAAGAGGTCCAGAACGTTCGAGGCTAGTAAGGCTCGACCCTTCTCGACTACCTGTTTTTGTTGAGGGGTCCTCCGGCCTTACCTATTTTGTTGCCTGGGCGGTTCTCGATCCTAGTTACTAACCTGGACCGTAACAAAATATACATTAACAGTTTAAATCATAGTGTGAATTAACCTTACAAAAATTTTTTAAACATAAAATGGCGGACTTTGATTTGATCACACCCTATAACCCCGTATAATCATCGAAAAAAAATAACAAAATGAAAACTTGAAAATCCTAATGATTTTTTCACAAAAATATTTTAATTTTAAAGTAAATTTAGAGCAACTTGATAAAAAGAGATTATACAGAGAGAATACTACGTGAAATATACCAACAAACGTGAAATTATTAAGAACTGTTGCTATTACGTTTACGCATTTACTATTTCAATGAGCTAAGTCGAAGAGAATACTACATTTCTCTTTACCAAGTCCCACACTGCACTACTGGCTGTCATTCCTTGCTATCTGTTTTGCTTAGCAACGAGCTTAAAAACAACCAGGCACGTCTTTGTCTCCTAGCGACAGCTAGCAGATTTCGTTACAATATGATATTAAGGAAAAACAGCTGTTTTTATTAGTTACTTTCTAATCTTATCTTGCTATAATCCGTGTCTTTTATATTTATGATATTTTAACATACCTTAAATCAAGACTAATGCCCAAAAATTTTAAAACATTCAAGAAAACTGTAAAGTAAAGGACCAAAACCGTTCATGAATGTCGTTCAAAAACTATTCATCTACCGTTATATTAGAGGCCCAATAGTTCTAATTCCCTAGATCTTTCGCAAAGAAACTTGAGGAGTTCATAAAGATTAGTTATGAATTTTTTTTTTTTTTTTTTTTTTTTTTTTTTTTTTTTTTTTTTTTTTTTTTTTTTTTTTTTTTTTTTTTTTTTTTTTTGCAAAATACAGAGTATTAAAATATTATTCAAAATTCCTAATGGATAACCTGCCTTAATGAAAACTCATCTCAAAGAATTTTCAATCTTACCATTTTTTAAGCAATGAAGAAAATAATGTTTTTCATATTAGCCTAGAAATGTTGCCTATACTTGGTATTGAGTGGGTAGATTACAATAGAAAAATATGCTGAAAAAAAAGTACCACCAATTTTTATCTTTCACTTTTCCTTCTACAAATCGGAAGCTTATGGGTCATACTACGTACGTGTATTTTTGATCCTCAAATAAAATTGTACCAAATTAACCAGAAAATTTATTTTTTTAACACTGATATGATAGACATTATAATATGAAAAATTTATCAATAACATATTCTTCCAGGTTCTTAATTATATTCAAAAATGGTGATACTCCTATTCTTCCTCTTTTTCAATGGCTGCTCAACCAGAGTAAGTATTGAAGTAAAATAATATATTAAATTACCTATATCATAATTAAATTTATAAAATAACCATACACACATTCACAAGGAAAGGTATGTATACTAATGTGAATTTGTTTCTGTAAACGTACTAAAAAGTTTTATCAATTTCAGGTGTGAAATGCAGAATATTTGTAGGGAAGCTAAAAAGTCCTGTTGTTTATTAGCTATTACATATTCCTAAAACGGTTCTTCATATAGAAACTTGTGTTGTTCACAAAATAAAAACTTATCAAAGTTTCTAAAAACTTGTATATTTACGTTTAGCACTAGTTTTATCATTTTCAAGATATAGCAGAATAAGCTCGGGGGGAAGCTTCCAAGTCGACCTGTTCTCACCGCTCGTCGTACCAGTCTCGGGAAGGCCCCGATAAATAAATAAATTTTTATTTTATTTTATTTTTTTTTTGCAATAGCAGTTCTAGATTGCTTATTTTCTTAAAATGAATTCTCGCAAATTGCGGCGGAACGGTGCCCCGGATAAAAAAAATTCACCGTTATAAAATCGATTCAAATTTTGATTTTCTATCGAAATCCGTCGTAAAAAATACCACATCCCATTGGGAATTCCAAAGTTAGGGTCGCTGGAGAAGAACTGGAGAAGGTTGGAGAGCAGACAGTAACGTGAAAAGAAACTTTGTTTGACACAGTTAAGACCCTGAGAGTTTCGTTTCAAAATTTCAAAAACTGTGGAAAAAAATGGAGTTGGCATCGAATATTGAACACCCTGTATTTTTCAAATTAGGACTACAATTTCTGATTCAGCATTAAATATCCTTCAAGATGGCAGCACATGTAACTTTGCATTTTACAAAATTGAGACCTAAAGAGCAGATTGATTTTCAACTTATTTACAAAAGTCACAATTTCTTATATTACTTCAATACTCGTCGTTTTTCAAGAAAGAAATAAAATCTACAAGACTGCAATTATCACACAAAAATTGCAAATTTAACGAGCTTTCGAATTGTATGATCAAATTAATAATTCTGTGTCGATTTCATTGAGTAATTTAGGTCCTAACCTAAACTAAACATCTAAATAAACACATCAAAATGCAAAATAATCCCTTATACTAAAAAAAGAAAACTAAACCTAACGCTACCAACCATTTACACAAATAGCGAAGAGATAGAAGTCACCAATTCAATAAAATTCCTAGGGGTCCACCTTGACAAAAAACTGAGTTTCAAATCACACATTCAATACACCTATAACAAAGCAGCCAATAGTTTAAACATTATTAAATCAATAGCAGGAGTTACTTGGGGAGCCCACCCCCTTAATTTACTTACGATTTATAAAACTATGATAAGATCATTAACAGACTATAATGCCATAATATATAATGAATCTACCTCCCCAATATTAAAAATGTTAGATACAATACAAAATAACGCACTGAGGACACTTAGCTTAGGGGCATTCCGTAGAAGTCCTACAAATTCCCTACAAGCTGAAGCGGGTGAAATGCCTCTGTAACTAAGAAGAGAGTGGATAATAAAAATCTTCCTTAAATTAGCAACGAACAGTACACACCCTTTGCATGGATCCATACAAAATGGTACCCTATATCTCTCATAAGCAGGAATTATAGTTGAACAAATGAAACTTTTATTTAATTCACTTGCCGTATCTGCCGGCACACTCGACCTATGCACCCCCCTTCCGAAGTCACGGATAGTTATAAAAACCAATCCCAAACTTTATCATTCAGACTTATTCAAAGTAAACTACCCAGCTACAGTTCTAAAACAGAAAATGTTAGAAATATTATCGGAAAAATATAAAAACTATCAACAGACAGACGCGTATAACGATAAAACAAGTGTTAGGATATATGACGCTCACACGAACCGTGAAACTGCCATGATCCTTCCATCGCGTGCTGAATTGTACGCGGTCACCAAAGCTTTAAAAATAGCCAATAGTGTGTATACAACATCAAAATTGCAATTCTTACAAATTCCGCCTCCGTACTTAATTCCCTAAGAAACATTAATAGAAAACATATTGCATCGTACCTAATAAATGAAATAATACAGGAAGTACAAAAGACATCAAACAACACATTCAAGATACAGTGGGTCCCAGGCCATGTCGGGCTATACGGGAATGAGCGAGCTGATACGGTAACGAAGAATGAGAAAGGAAATGTCACAAATGCGAAAATACCTCTCGAGGAAATATCTGTTTGGGTCAAGCGTCAGCATTTCGCGGAATAGCAGGACAGATATGTGAGTCGGGATTGAGAGGCAGGCACCATTACATTGTCCATCCATTTCATGTATTGCTTTGGAATTAAAGCGAAAAGAAATATCTATTATAACCAGGCTACGAATTAACCATGGGTGTAAAGGAAACCAGAATTTATTTTTAAGCACATATTCTATAAATATTGCGGGCAGTATACGACTTCAATTAATGTTTTGGGCCCAAAAAAAAAAATAATAAAAAAGATTTTTTTTTATTCCCATGTAACATATAGATAAGAACTACAATTTATGTAAGTTTCATATTTTTATCTCCAGCCCCACCAAGGCTATTGAAAGATAAAATGTATGATTTAAAAAATTAAAAAAATTATTTTTTGAAAATTCATAAAAAATTTAGGGGTTTTCACAATAATTAATACTGTTGCCGGTTATACTTCTAACATCACATTTCCTGTGATTTTGATGTAACAAAACCTTAATTTTATCTGAGAAAATCATAAAGAAGATGGTTTTTCTTCCATCCCACTAAGAAAAAGGATATATGACTTTTAAAATTTTGAATGTTCTTGTAAACCCTTATATTCACAAAATTAAATTTGTTTCATCCTTTGATGCTTCAACAGTATATCCTTCCGACGGAAAATCTTCAACCCTATGAACTTGTAAATGACTTTTTAAATTAAATGAAGAAGAGAATGTTTTGAAACAAGGATTCCGTACAAGAATAATTTTTCCCATCTTCTTTAGTGTTTTCAACATGTTTTGTTTCAGTTGGCCTCTAACTTTCATAGAGTGCGGGCGTGCTTAAAGTGATCTATTACTGTTAATTTTACTATCGTTTTTTTTTTTTATTATTTCTTATCTCATGTTAACTTGATGAAATCGGAAGATGAGGTAGGTGTTAGTCCATTAATATCTCAAAATTGCCAACTTTCTTCTAAATCAAATGGCTACGAAGTTATAGAAGAAACAAATTCGAAGAAAAGAAATCTCGAAGGATCTCCACTAAATCAATCACCGGTAAAAAAAATGGGTAAATATTATCAAGAAATTTCACCTATAAAAATTAGTAATAGATTCCAATTATTAGCTGAAACCGATATTACATCCAATAAACCTTGCTCTTCTAAACAAACAACTGCTCAAGAGATTATTATCACTGAAAATAAACTGATTACACTTAAAATCCCTCCGATATTTCTACACAATGCTAATAATTACCAACTACTGTTAAATGACCTAAACTCATTATGTATGAATCCCTTTTTAACAAAATTAGCCGGAAAAGACACCAAAATAATGCTCTCGTCGATTAACGATTATAGAAGAATCACTCGATATTACGATGAAGAAAAAATCGAATATCACATTATAAAAATAAAACTCTCAATGTTGTGATCAGAAAGGTGCCATAATCTATTACGGATTAAGAGCTAAAATCAGAACTAATTTCCAAAAATTTCTAAGTTTTATACGTTTCGCGAATATTAAATAAAGAAAAAAAACCCACCCCTCTTTGTTCAGTCTCACTAGTAAATAATACAAAGGCCAATGATATTTTTAAACTTGAAAATTTATTTTTTCTGCTATAATTTCAGTGGAACCTAAAAATAAAAACAATGACATCCCCATGTGTACCAACTGTCAGAGATTCGGCCACACAAAAAATTATTGTCGATTAGAACCAAGGTGTGTCAAATGCAAAGAGAAACATCATTTTTCAAAATGTCCCCTCAAATTCACCGATAAGCCATATTGTGTAAACTGTAATCAAGCACATGAAGCTCGCTACAGAGGTTGCCCTTATTACCAAACAATTAAAAACAAAACTAACTCACCTGCAGTTCCAAACAATATCGAAAATAAAAATGAAGAAACTCCTGCAAATCGTAAAACATTTCGTAAAGCCACACCACATTTTTCGTATTCTTCTGCCTTATCACCTGAACAACAACCTCAAGAAAATAATAACACCGAAGACAACAGTGAAAACATATTGACAGCTATTACAAAAATCATAATCAATGCTATAAAACCATATTTATCACAAATAATGAAACATTTAAGTTCGTTAGTAACCTCCTTCTTTACAACTGGGCCTTAGTGTAAACAACAGCCCATCGACTGTTACTAATTCCTTTCCCACCCGTTATAATAAATATATTTTATTTTCATTTTCTTACTACATTCTTATTGATACTATATTTATTTTACTATGACCGCTGAAATAAAAGAATTGAATCTTTTAAACTGGAATGCTTATGGAATTTATTCACAAAAAAGTGAATTTAAAATATTTCTTGAATCAAACTCCATCGATATAGCCTGTATATCTGAAACATATTTATCAAGTTATATTAAATTTAATATACCAGGCTATGTAATTTTGAGAAAAGACAGGAACAGTTCTACAGCCTCTGGCGGAGTAGCTCTCATTATCAGAAATAATATCAGTTTCTCCGAAAATATTATTCTCAATATATTTAATACCGAGTTCATATCCATTCGTCTAAACTCTAACCCCAGCACTGTTATTACAGCCGTATATAAGCCACCAAATAAAAAACTCAAAGAAGAAGTTCTTAAAAAGTTCTTAAATTATTACCTCCGAATGAATTTACTTTAGTATTGGGTGATATGAACTGTAAACATATCTACTGGGGGTGTCGTAAATCTAACTCGAATGGTAGTAAATTACTGGATATTTGTTCTAGAAACAATATTCAAATTACTGCACCTACTGAACCTACATTTTTTAGAAAAGGGTGTACGCCTGACATATTAGATATTATGTTATCAACAAATATCAGCCTACCTGTCACAACCAAAACAATAGCCGCTTTAAATTCGGACCACATCCCAATATTAATTCAGTTCTCAACCGAAACTCCTGAAATTATCACTCGGAGTTCCATGATTAAAGGATTCATTAACTGGGATACGTACAAACAATTGATGGAAGAAAATATTTGTTTGAAAAAAAATTCCAACATAAACATGAAATTGATGAAGCCATAAAACAATTTACAGAAAACATCAAAATGCATAAATGAGTCTACAGTAAAGCCATTCCACAAAAAAAGAAACATTTTTTTTAAAAAACGTTCCAAATTCTATTCTATCAAAAATAAAAGAAAAAAATTCTGCTAGAAGACAGTGGATACGAACTAAAAATCCAAATTTTAAAAAAATATGGAACAAATTAAGAAAAACTGTCAAAATAGAATTAGAAAAATTTACTTTTTCACAATATAAAAGTTATGTTACTAACCTGGATCCAAATGATCAAACCCTATGGAAGGCTACGAGACGTCTGTTAAACAAACACAATAAAATTCCAAGCTTATTAGAAAATGGTGATTTCATAACTAGCGATGTGGAGAAAGCTGAAACCTTTGCAGACTTTTTTGAAAAAACATTTTCTATTCCTACAAGTGAAATAGGTCCGTCAAGAAGAAATTCCGCAAATGATGAGATAAATGAATTTGTATCAATACCACTAGCAACAGCACAACGTCCACTGAAATTTACAACTCTGAAAGAAATTTTCGAATTTATTACAAGACTTAAAACAAAAAAAAGTCCTGGTCACGACATAATTCCAGCTATTGCCATTAAACAATTACCGAGAAAAGCTATCATTTTTATAACCTCAATTTTCAATAGTTGTTTGGGGACTGGTTATTTTCCTGATAATTGAAAAAAGGCTGAACTGGTAGTTATTCGCAAGCCAGGGAAAAACGTCAAACAAATCAGCAGTTACAGGCCTATAAGCCTCTTACCAATATTAGGAAAACTTCTGGAATCAGTTATAAAAAGGCGCCTAACTTCATTTTTTCAAGATATAAACATTATTCCAGACTTTCAATTTGGATTTCAGATCAGTCATTCCACAGCGCACCAACTATCACGATTATCAGAATTTATAGTAAACGGTTTCGAAATGAAAAAACATACACTTGTCACATTTTTAGATTTTCAACAAGCATTTGACAAGGTATGGCATCAGGGTCTTTTATATAAACTTAAATCAATAGGCACTCCAAAATATCTATATGATATTCTACATTCTTTTCTCAATAACAGAACCTTCACCGTTAGAATTAACAACACAATCTCGACCACCAGACCAATCAGTGCCGGTACTCCACAAGGATCAGTTCTATCGCCCATCCTCTTCAACTTTTATCTTCACGATATCATCCATTCGTCCGAAACCTCCATAGCTATGTTCGCAGATGACACGGCAGTTTTTTCGCAACACGAAAATATAACAGTAGCTAGAAATACCCTTCAAACTCACCTTAACGAACTAGAAAAGTACTTTGACAAATGGATGATCAATCTAAATATTCAAAAATGTATTGCTAAAATTTTTACCCTCAGACGACCAACAGACCCACCGGAACTGGTTCTAGACGGAAACAGACTTCTATGGAATCCATCTAATGAGGCCGTAAAATACCTTGGTGTTCATCTCGATCGTCGCCTTACCTGGAATCACCACATCAATATTAAACTGACACAGACCTACGCAAGGCTGGCAATGCTGTACTAGATAATAAACAGAAAATCCACTCTTAAACCAAATATAACCATCCTTGTCTACAAAACAATACTCAGGCCATTAATGATGTATGGTTGTGAAGTTTGGGGAACTGCATCCTCTACCAAACGGAAGAAACTACAATGTTTCCAAAACAAGGTCCTGAGAATTGCTGTAGATGCTCCCTGGTTTGTAAGAAATAGTCAGCTACATCGTGAATTAGAAATAGAATCAATTGACGATTACATCAAAAAATGCTTCACCAGGTTTCATAGCAAGTTACCAGGGGTTAAGGGTGCAGTAGCTTTCAACATAGGTGCTCAAACAACATCCCGCAGATTGAAACCAAGACTCATGCAAGACGTCCTGATGTAAACACCATTTCTATTTTATTCAGTATTTACTTCTTCCTTACAACACCAACTACTGCTTTTATTACTACAATTTGATTGTATTATTCCTTATTTCTTACTTCACTTATTTGTTTTGTCTTTATTATTATTTTCTTATAATTTTTTTTTCTGTTTTTTTTTTATTATTAATTTTTTGTTAAGTAACTGATATTGCCGTATATTACTATTATTATTTTTTCTTTCTTCTTTATTTATTTACTTCATTTACTTTATTCATTTATTTATTTACTTCATTTACTGTATTTACTTGTTAATTATTATTATTATTTTTTTTTTTATTATATACTGCCTCTAAAGTTACAATTATTCAAAAATGATTAAAAAACGTATCAGTTATGGGTGTCTCTTGCAGGAGACTATACCCTTCCTTCTACTATTGTTAAATCTTTATTATTATTGTTAAACCATCCATGTAAGGCTTACCAGGCCGATCTGGAAATAAAATAATAAAAACAAAAACAACATGTTTTCTTTTGTTATGCCTATTTAAATTGCTCTTGTTGTGAAATGATTTATCACAAATCTTATAAGACCATTTATCCATAATTTAAACTAAAATTTTTTTAGCTTCTTCTTCTTCTTCTTCTATTTCTTCCTCCTCAGTACCTCTCAGCGTGGAGGTGACTCTCCTTAGATATTCATTTCTGATGGGGTGATTCTGCTCTTCAATCAAGCTCTCACTTCCGTATAGTAGAGTGGGAAAAATGTGTAGTTTTACCTTTTTGTCAATTTTACGTTTCCCAACAACAGTATTGCAGATTTGGGAATATACGTTGTTCGCTTTTTTGATCCTATTGGATATTTCTTGTTGTATTTTACCGTTTCTACTTATACCTGTGCCTAGGTACGTATAGTCTTCTAGGATTTCTCTTCTGCAAGTGATCTGCACATCTTCTGGTTCGCGTCCTATTTGCATGACTTTACTTTTGCTTGCATTTATAATCATTCCTTTCCTTTCCAGCTCTGCTTCCCATTCCACTACAGCTTGCTGAAGATTCTGGACGGAATTCGCACTATATCATCGGCATAGAGAAGTGTCTGAGCAAGAACTTTTCCATTTCCCCACTATTGTGCGTGCCGTCATTCGTTTACATATTTTTAAGACCTCGTCCATCATAATAATAAAGAGAAGAGGGCTTAGACTATCTCCTTGTTTGACGCCCATCTTCATGTCGAAGCTTCCAGGCTCCTTACCATTAATTCTGACTTTACCCTTTGAGCTATTATAGGAGGATTTAATGGCGTCTATAAGTTCTAGAGGGATGTTCTTTGCCTTCAATGTATTTTATATTTCGACTCTTGGTATTGAGTCAAAAGCGGGCTTGCAGATCTAAAAAAGCTAAATATACATTTCTATCCCTATCCCAAGCCTTTTCTATGATGGTCCTTAGTGAGAATATTTGATCTTGGGTTTGTCTGAACGCGGCTTGCTCTTCTTCGAGGTCCTTTTCTACTACGTCTCTGATTCTCTTCTCGAGGATTGAAGTATATAATTTGTGAACAACCTGGGACAAGCATATAGGTCTGTAGTTGTTGCAGTCGCTTTGGCTTCCTTTCTTATGAATTGGGATAATGACATTGTATTCCCAGTCTTTCGGAATGCTCTTCTCGTCATATATTTTCTGGAATAAGCCCTGCAGTACTTTAATAATTTTACAGCCTCCATATTTTATAAGCTCTGGGAAAATGCCATCTCCTCCGGCTGATCTTCCTGTCTTGAGTTTCTCTATCACTTCATCTTCCCATATGGTCTCGTCATAGTCCATGATTTCATCCGTTCTACTTCCTATTGTTCTGTTTTCTTGGCATTAAGGATCATCGAACATCTTTGTGTAGTGCTGTCTCCACCTGTCCAGAATATCATTTTCCTTGGTCAGAACTTTTCCTGCTCAATTTTTCATGTTCCTTATGGGTTTGCATTTCTTGCCTTTCAGGGTTTTTATCTTTTTCCAGAAAAGTTTTATGTTTTCATTGTAGTCATTTTGTAAGCTTTTACTAAATTTTTCCCAGCTCTTCCTTTTAGCCTCTCTCACAATTAATTTAGCTTCTTTCCTCCGTCGAACGTATAGTTCCCAGGTTTGGTCATTTTTGCTGTTCATGTATCTCTTCCAAGCTATTTTCTTCCTTTAAACCTGTATATGACACTTAAACTATTTATGGGTTTAATGAAGCCTGATTCTAAACTCTATATTTCTGTTATTCTATTGCAGGTTGTTAGTCTTCCAATTGATAAACCAAACAAATTTGATGTCACGAACGATCGTGGAGAAACACCCTTATATCTTGCTGCAAGAGACGGTCACGAACAAGTCGTGCAGTTACTCCTAGCCAAAGGAGCTGATCCCAGCATTAGGAATATAGATGGAATGTCCCCCCTCCATGTTGCAGCTAAGGGAGGGCATTACCCAATGGTGAAAATGATGCTTGAGGAAAATGCCGACATTGAGATTAGAAACAATCGCTCCGAAACACCTTTGTATTTAGCTCCCCATAGTGGCCATGAACATGTAGTTCGACTGCTTCTGGATAAAAAAGCTGATAAGTATGCCAAAAGTATAGATGATTGGTTACCTATCCGTACGGCATCCTTTGAAGGCCACACTTCTGTTGTTAACACATTAATTAATTATGGGTGTTGATGTGGAAATTAGAACCGGAAGAAAGGAAACTCCTTTATATTTAGCTTCTTGGAAGGGTAGAAAAGCTGTAGTTAAACTGCTTCTATCTAAAAAAGCTGATAAGTTTGCCAAAAATAATATAAATTGGTTACCTATCCATACTGCAGCCTATGAAGGTCACCCTTCAGTTGTTAATACATTTCTTGATCATGGCATTGGAATAGATATTGTAAATGGAAGAAATGAAACTCCTTTGTATATAGCCTCATATGGGGGCCAAGAACAAATAGTTAAACTGCTTCTAGATAAAAAAGCTGATAAAAATTTCAAAAATGTAGATGATTGGTTACCTATCCATACGGCATCCTTTGAAGGCCACACTTCTGTTGTTAACACATTAATTAATTATGGTGTTGATGTGGAAATTAGAACCGGAAGAAAGGAAACTCCTTTATATTTAGCTTCTTGGAAGGGTAGAAAAGCTGTAGTTGAACTGCTTCTAACTAAAAAAGCTGATAAGTTTGCCAAAAATAATATAAATTGGTTACCTATCCATACTGCAGCCTATGAAGGTCACCCTTCAGTTGTTTAATACATTTCTTGATCATGGCATTGGAATAGATATTGTAAATGGAAGAAATGAAACTCCTTTGTATATAGCCTCATATGGGGGCCAAGAACAAATAGTTAAACTGCTTCTAGATAAAAAAGCTGATAAAAATTTCAAAAACGTAGATGATTGGTCACCTATCCATATAGCAGCCTTTCAAGGTCACACATCTGTTGTTAATACTTTTCTTGATCATGGTGTTGATGTGGAAATTAGAACCGGAAGAAAGGAAACTCCTTTATATTTAGCTTCTTGGAAGGGTAGAAAAGCTGTAGTTGAACTGCTTCTAACTAAAAAAGCTGATAAGTTTGCCAAAAATAATATAAATTGGTTACCTATCCATACTGCAGCCTATGAAGGTCACCCTTCATTTGTTAATACATTTCTTGATCATGGCATTGGAATAGATATTGTAAATGGAAGAAATGAAACTCCTTTGTATATAGCCTCATATAGGGGCCAAGAACAAATAGTTAAACTGCTTCTAGATAAAAAAGCTGATAAAAATTTCAAAAACGTAGATGATTGGTCACCTATCCATATAGCAGCCTTTCAAGGTCACACATCTGTTGTTAATACTTTTCTTGATCATGGTGTTGATGTGGAAATTAGAACCGGAAGAAAGGAAACTCCTCTTTATTTAGCTTCAAAGTCGGGGAGGATTGAAGTGATGAAGATACTTATTAATAAAGGCGCTAATAAAAATGCAAAAAATAATAATAGTTGGATGCCGATACATGTTGCTGCTAGAGAAGGCAGCCTGCAAGCAGTTTCCCTTTTACTTTCAATTGGAGTAGACATCAACTCAAATAATGATAGGCTTGAGACTCCACTATTTCTTGCATCAATGGGAGATCATGAATCAATTGTTCAAGCTCTTCTGAAACAAGGGGCAGATAAAAACGCTAGAAACGTGGACTCCAGGACTGCTCTTCATATAGCTGCCAAAAAAGGTCATTATAAAGTCGTCCAAACACTTATCGACTACGGTATGGAAGTGGATTCCAAGGACGTTAACGGTAATACGCCACTTTCTCTTGCACAGGAAGGATCCAACTTTGAGACAGTAAAGGTTCTTACCAGCAAATGTGCCTCTTGAAACGCAGTTGAAAGAATATTTTGTCTGATATCCACGAGGCAAGGTAAGACAACTACAATCCTAAAACATCACATTCTACCACATCTCTTGAGCTTCTCAAGTTCAATTAGATGAAATGTTTAGAAATGTCTTCACTTTCTTTTAAATGTATTGAATAACTTTAAGGTCTTTGGAATTTTGACTTCCTGTGGAATATATTTTGTTGCCATTTTTAAACAAATAATTGTTATAAATATTAAGTGAGAGAACTTTGTTGCGAAGTTCGAGAGAGCAACTTTAATTTATATTAATTTTGTAGAAGACACATTTTATAATGATAACTTTAAACATTAACTATTTCATATTTGATTGTGATTATGTGCCTAATATCAGACTTTTCATTGTCTCTAGCAATTGTTTTAGTTTTTATTTATTGAAGTATGAAAAGCGATAGAGTCTTGTAATTAGGTAATTTAATATTGTTTTTTTTTTTTCAGTTACTTGGTTATTTAGTTGAGTGATTTATTAGATGTAACATATTTAGTTGTAGTTTGTTGTTTATTGGAGCTTAACGTCCTTATGTACCCGAACTGGGGCAAGAACTTATGTAGTTGTTAGTAGGTTACCATTACTCTCTGAGAATCGTTTGTTCGGTAACGGTCGGCTTAAGAGGAGGCAACAAACTGGCTTGACCCGCGCTACACCGACCAGTTCGATCCTTACACGCTTCACTCCGAGTTTACATTTATCGATAGTTCTTTCCTATAACCTCATATGTAAACAATCACTTCTACAGTTTCAACTTGGATTGTGTTGTTTAGTGTGTTATATTGATATTTAGTCTTCTTAAATGAAAATAAGTGAAACAGAAGTTAACAAAATGAGTTTAATAAAGGATTAAGTGTTTTATCAATTCATGTTTTCTTATCTAATGTGTTAAAGTGTTACAAAACTTAAGAACAGTGATTTGTAAATGGATTTGCTGTTTTATATATTTTTATTTGTTGTATCAATTTAAGTGATAAAATTTCAGTATGCATATTTTGTGAATGCATTCTTTGTCATCCGTAATACTTATTGCCCTTAAGTGAGACAGATTGTAAAAATATTTCAATAAAACGCATCGATCTAAAATTAAATGTGAGAAAATATATCACAGGTTTCATTTTTTCTTATTTCCACTTCCCTTGATAAAATATAGCAGAAATTTACATCATAACTTTTAACAAGGATTCTGTCTTTTATTATATAATCCCTTATAACATCGAGAATGGACAATGTGAAAATAATCACAGATTAAGAGGTAAATGACATATTATGTAATTGTAAAAAACTATTGGTGTAATGCTATAGATTAATGTATTTTTAAAAAATTTTTAAAATGTAGCATTTTCTCCTAAACATGTAGCAACAAAGGTTAAATAAATAGGAGTTATGTCAGTCTTGTTCTAGCCTTCGGTGAGAGCACATCGCGGTATTTTCTGTGTTTGTTTGAAGTGGCGGTATCCTTTCAAGATTGCGTACAACCGGATTTTCGGAGAATTCACCATGACTTAAATTTCGGCTGCTGTTTATCTTCTCCGAAGATAGGAGAGCTTCACAGGATCACAGTCCAGATAAACCTCTTATTTATATTTGTATTTATTATTTATAGACAATTTTACTTATTATTTTTTTAAAATATTATTTTTACTTTATTTTATTTTTCTGAATATTTTTGTTTTTAATTGTAAATTAAAAAATGAGTGGGTCCGATCCCCCCAAAGGAAAGAGAGGCAGGATGAAATCACCTCCAGATAAAGCCCCCATTATTTTGAATCAAAAAATAACACCGTCGTACATAGTATTAGTAAGACAAGATGAGGGAAATTTTAAAAACGTTTCCCCATTTTTTATAAATAAATTCTTTCCAATACTGTGGGTAATACCAAAAACATAAAAAAACTAAGAGATGGAAATTTACTCATTCAAACATGTAATGCCAAACAAACAGATGCATTACGAATTTCGGACGCCAATTTCAAATTGAAGCCAGTCCCCATAGATCATTAAACTATTCTAAAGGTGTAATCAGGTGCTATGATTTGCAATTTGCCACGATAGAGGAAATAAAAGATGAATTAAAGAACATCGTCACCGATGTTGTTAGGATAAAAATTAAAAAAAATGGAGTTGAAAGGTATACGCATACATATATTTTATCGTTTAATACACCAACACCACCTGAAAAAATCAATATTGGGTTTTTATCTGTGGATGTACAACTATACATCCCAAATCCAATACGGTGCTATAACTGTCTGGGTTTTTTCCACCCAACAAAAAATTGTAAAAAAGAATCCCTATGTGTAAACTGCGGTGAAAAACAACATGCAAACAATAGCAAATGTGGAAATCAAATTAAATGTTTGAATTGTAAGGGCGATCACAATGCCTTAGATAAAAACTGTCCCATTTTTAAAACGCAAAAAGAAATTAAGACAATTCAAATAAATAATAAAATATCTTACAATGAGGCTAAAACAATTTTCAAAAATAGAAACCCCACTACATTTCAAAAGTCATTTTCAGAATTATTGAAAACCACGGAAAAGAAAGATGTTGGAACCCAAGTGGACTTTAAGTTCACAACCCCACTAGTTATCATTGGTGAGGCCTCGACCACTTCTAACAATCAAACAATCGTTAAAAACATATTTAAAAATAAAACAACCAAAGAAACATTTACCATCACCCCACCCTCTATTCCTCCTCCCTCCTTACCCTCCTCCACTTTACCCCCTCCTATCATTCCCACTAATCCACTTCGGCCTAAGACACGGAGCCTCTCTGTGGATAAGGTCCCCCCTTCCCCAACTTCCTCTTCTCGACCCCCCACCCCATCAACTTCCGGAAATCTGGTAGATAGAGAAATCTCTGCCTCGGCCGAAACGACCACAACTATCGAAGAGACGGGCAAAATGATCGATGAGCAGGTATCCAAAAAAACAATAAATAAGAAAAGTATGAAAAGTGAAATGAAATCTAAAGAAACCAAAAAAAAACCTGAACACTGTATTAACAATGGTTACACCCTACAAGATTAACAATAATATTGTAAATTATATCATCCCGTTCCATTTAATTCATACCTTCAAAAATTACAATAACAATTACATACTCCTTTACTTTCAGAATAAAAATACTTACCTGTGTCTAGTTTTTTATATATCGTATATAGATAACACTGTTAATATTTACTTACTGATTTCAACCTCACAATACTCACATACATCAATGTACTCCATCTCTCTCTTTTATTTTTTTAATATATATTTTTTTTTTTTTGAAATTTTATTTTATTTTTTTATTTTTTTTATTTTATTTTTATCAATATGCCACACGCATTGTTATTATGGGTTTATTATTCTCTTATGGGATTCACGATGTTTTTTATTTTTTCTATTTTTTAACCATCCCTTATGACCCTAGTCCAATGGAACTGTAACGGTTTAAAAAGCCATTTTAATGATTTAAAGGTACTCATCCATGATACAGACCCTTTTTGCCTGGCTCTTCAAGAGACTCATCTTTCAATAAACGACAAATTTAGTTTGAAAAACTTTGAGATCTACAGAAAAGATGGCACAAACACTAACCATTGTCATCAGGGAGTCTTAATAGCGGTTCACCGTTCTGTATATTCTGAACAAATACAAATCAACTCCCATCTCCATACTGTAGCTGTCTCCGTCCACCTTGGCTTCAGCTTCACCATCTGCAATATATAAGACCGTACAATAGACACACAAAACCTCCTGGACATCTACAAGCAACTGCCACAACCCGTTCTTTTTATTGGAGATATTAACGGCCACAATCCCTTATGGGGCTCGCAGGATATTAACGCGCAGGGTAAAGTAATCGAAAGTAATCGATGATTCTAATCTTCTCCTACTTAACACTGGTGAACCAACGTTCCTTAGCTCCAGCTATAAAACATACTCTTCGATTGACCTTTCCCTCTGCAGCCCTAGCCTGTATAATAGAATAGACTGGACAGTCTTACCAGACCTTTATAGTAGTGACCACTTTCCTCTGGTTATTAAATTTATGAATATAAACCCCACTCACACCAAACCGAGATGGATTCTAAACAGAGCAGATTGGTCTCTTTTTAACTTTTTGGCCCCTCCACCACAAACCCAACCATCTGAAATAAGCATTGATAAAGGGTGCGAAAAAATAACCAATACAATTTTACAAGCAGCTATAACATCAATAACTATGACTTCGAGTTCACCAAAAAGACCACTCGTTGCCTGGTTTATTGACGCTTGTAATAAGGCAATTAAAGAACGTCGTATAGCTCCTTAAAAATTTCAAAATTCTATGACGTCAAAAACATGAAAGAATACAAGAAACAGCGAGCTATTTATAGGAAATTGTTTAATATATGTAAATCAGAATCATGGAAAAGATTTACAAACTCCATAAACTCCTCTACTACAGCAGCTGACATATGGAATAAAGTCCGTAAAATCTCCAAACATCCATCTTCCTCACAATACACCATTCTGGCAAATGGACAATTATCAGATGATCCTCTAATCGTGTCAAACATATTCGCTGATTTTTATGACGAAATTTACAAATCTCAAAACACTAACATCGTTTCCGATGAAATAGAAACAGGCACCGAAAATGCTGAAACGGAATACTATAACCTCCCCTTTTCAATGTGGGAATTCAGAAATGTTCTGGGTACTGTTAAAGGAACAACGCCCGGTCCAGACCAAATCCATTATGATATGATAAAAAACCTGTCAGCTGATACTCAAAAATGGCTACTTGAATTTTATAATCATGTCTGGCGAACTGGACACTTTCCAAAAACATGGCGTAACTCAATAATAATCCCTATTCTAAAAACCGGAAAGGACAAAAGAATCCCAAGCAGCTATCGACCCATATTTCTTACAAGCTGCCTTAGTAAGATTATGGAGCGAATGGTAAATAAAAGAATAATGTGGATGATAGAAAATAACAAGTTACTACAACCATTCCAGTCCGGTTTCCGTAAGGGAAGATCCACTGTAGATCACCTGATCATATTAGAGGCCGAAGCCCAATATTCCTTCATCAATTCTCAACAGATGATTGCGATATTCTTTGACTTAAAAAAGGCCTTTGATAACATCAACCACAGCATAATCCTTAATAAACTATCATCCGCCGGAATCAGAGGACGAATTTTCACCTATATTAGACAATTTCTATTCAATCGCCACTTCAGAGTCAGAATAGGTTGTGAATTATCAGATACTCATAAACAGGTCAACGGTGTTCCTCAGGGTTGTGTCCTCATTCCAACCTGTGTTTTGCCTGGCAATAAACGACCTGAGACTTAACTTACCGAGAGGTGTCAAGCCATTATTATTCGCTGATGACTTGGCCATTATTTGTCGCAACGAGAACATTGACAATATGGTATTAAAAATAAACTACAGGAAGCTATAAATAGATTGTGTTGCTGGTCTACAGCCATTGGCCTTCAATTCTCCACCGAAAAATCTAGATGTCTTCATTTCAGTTGTAAAAGAAACACTCCTCTCTCTCCTGAACTCCGTCTAGGAAATTCCATAATACCTTACACAAACTCTCATAGATTCTTAGGAATGATATTAGATCGTAGATTAACTTGGGACTCTCACATCTCCACCCTAAAATCAACATCCACAAAGAGATTAACCATATTAAAATATCTTAGTGGTATTTCTTGGGGTTCCGACAGAGTAACATAAATAAAAATATATCGCTCTATAATCTGCTTCAAACTAGATTATGGCTGTTTTATTTATGGTTCTGCCCGACTCCGAATAGTAAATAAAATTAATACCGTCCATCATACTGAGATTCGTTTAGCGACAGGAGCGTTTCGAACAAGTCCTATTCTAAGTTTGTGTTGTGAAGCAGGAATACCACCCTTGTCATTCAGAAGGAAAAAGTTAGCAATTAACTATATCTCCAAACTTCTACCTTATCCCGAACACCCAGCACACAAATACATTTTTAAACCCAGATTCACCAAAGCATTTGGAAAAATGTCGAACACAACACTCCCTTTATCAGAAAGAGAAAATACGGCCATTAAATTCCTCAAAGAATTACCTGTGCACAAATAAGAAGTTCATACCCCTCCATGGACAATCAAATCGCCCAAAACACTGCTTCATTTAACCCGACTTTCCAAAAATAATACTTCTCCTTGTGAATACAAATCCGAATTTGACCGTCTACTTCAAAACATACCAGAACCTTTCGTAATCTATACTGACGGATCTAAATCTGACGATTCAACTGCATCTTCCTTTGTTACCCACAACTCCACTCATAAAATAAAATTACACAAATTATGCATATATATATGCAGCAGAACTTAATGCAATAGCATCAGCACTTCACTACTCCATATCAATAAAACAAAACAACATCGCAATAGTAACAGATTCACTAAGTTCACTAAAAGGTTTAAATAACATGTATCCCAAACATCCAGTCATCCTAAAAATCCACTACTTCCTCAGTATACTGCAAAATTTGGGAAAGTCGGTCGACTTTATCTGGGTACCAAGTCACATTGGAATTATTGGCAACGAACTTGCAGACACAGCAGCGAAGCAAGCACTTATACTCCCAGGTCGTGGTATTGCTATTCTAACACCTCAGGAAATGAGCCATCCCCTCAAAATTAAAATAATTGAAAATTGGCAATGTACGTGGAACGAAAGCCCACCAAACAAGTTGAAAACAATAAAAAAGTCAGTAAAGCCTTGGGTCACATCAAGTCGTCTAAATCGCAGAGAGGAGGTTGTCATGACCAGATTGAGAATAGGCCATACAAAGTTAACCCATTTACATATATCATTATGAAACAACCACCACCTAAATGTCAGCATTGCAATAGCTTTTTAACAGTTAACCACATATTTCAGGAATGTTTCTTTTATCTACCAAAACTAACTAAATTGGGGCTTACAACAATTATCTCGGACGTTCTTGGCAATGACGAATCTAAAGTTAAATCAGTCTTAAGTTTCCTAAAGGAAAATGAACTACTGAACAAACTTTAATTGATTTTCATAACTATTATTAAATTTCTATTTTTATTTTATTTCCTTCTTTATTTCTTTTCGGAAATTTATTTAATTTCTTAGGGTTCGGATAGGGGCTGGGGGGAGGGAGGCGCTTCCTGGGGTCGGGGCGGATCGGTCCCGCTTGGTGGGAAATGCGACATGGCTGCTTGGGCTAGTTATGCTCCGAACCTTGTGAGGATTTGAACTTTTCCATGTAGAAATGTAAATGGTTTTTATCCACATCCTACTTATAAGCTTCGTATATAATTTAAATAGAAGAAAATATGTATTCATATAAATAAGCAAGCCGTGGCGCATTTCCTGCTCGGCGGGTGCGGCTCGTCTCTCCTTGGGGGTGCGCCTCTGTTCGTGGCACCCTTCCTGACCCTAATCTTCTGTGAAAATATACCTATATATATAACTACACAGGCATTGATGACCCTAGGGTTTTATGCCTATAAACCCAACCCAACAACAACAATAGGAGTTATGTGAAATAAATACTTAAGGATTCTGTCTTTTAAATATTTATAATTTGTTATTTACACTTCCCTCACACCACAAAGTTTATCAAGAATTAACATTAATGGTGGTTTAGCATTATATTAATTCTGATTTAGTATAAAATTAATTCAAAATTGATTTAGTGTCTTAAATTTTGACATTTTCATTTATTCCACTTCATTATTTCCTTATTTCTCATTTTAATATCATAAGGTTAACATAAGTTAATATTTCTTTGAACAGGGATTTAAAGTTTCTCCGTAAATAAATGAGAATAACCTTTCCACTAGAAAAGTAGCGCGACTAAAACAATGAAATAAACCAGAAGAAGGTAAGAATCGATAAAACGTATTCTGAGCGGGCGTAGGGGTTGCCTCCTCTTAACCCGCCGTCACCGCATCATGGCCGTTACCATATGGCTCTGATTTGAAGGCATTTAGTGGAAGTTTTCAATTTTTAGTACAGTTAATATATTTTTACAACTGTACACTGGACTTGTGCTTTACTCATTTATAAAAAATTATGCAGAAATCAGAAATTTTACCATTGTAACACTGTTCCTGATTTAATACCCAATAGAACAGTTATGGTTGAGCCACTAACTTATCAGGAAAAAGATGAAAGTTCTGGGAGTATAGTCAGCTAAAATATCTTGTGACCAGTGTTCTTTTTTTTGTGTATATTCATCACAAACAAATTTTATTTAAAATTGATTTTTTATTTATGGCGCACATGTTATCTTAAAGCAATGTAATTCAGGTAATTTAAATTGTTTTTCTCTCATGTGTAATATTAATTGATTGGAATACTTTTGTTGTTCTTTCATTATCCTGCTAAAAAAAATAAACTCAAACTATCGATTACAAACAGTTAAATATATATTTTTTTAATAATAAAAACAAGAAAAAAAAGGAGCAATGTAGCACAGTGGGTAAGGCATTGTATTCTTAGCTCACAGGCCTATTGGCTGTTGGCAGTTAATTTTCTGTTATTTCTGCCATGGATCAACTTCGTTGTTGGAAGATCCTCCTGGGAGAACACACAGCCTCAATAAAATGAGCACCTTACTTAATTGGGGATAAGCCTTATAGTTCTGTGAGGATCATGACCCTATCACCTCTTAGTATAACCTTTGGTCTCATCATATTTATCATTGCATGAAATCTTTCTTTTCTAGATAGATACAAAAACATATTGGATATACTAAAATCTAGATAGATTCTGAATGTAAGATCATTGAGAATCTTGGAGGTTTAGTCCCATGGCAAGGTTTCAATAAACTGATTGATACACATAAATCTATTCATAAACCTAGGTAAAATGTACACCTCTAGAAAATGGAGATCTTAAATTATCATTTTATGAACTGCATGGAGACTCAAATTTGATTTCATGAATCAAGAAGGGAAGATGGTTTGGGTAGGTACCTCATGTCAGGAGATTCCCTAGTAATGTAATGGTTAGATGCCCGTACTGTGAAAGAGGAAGTG
Organism: Euschistus heros; assembly: GCA_003667255.2. Classification (NCBI taxonomy): domain Eukaryota; kingdom Metazoa; phylum Arthropoda; class Insecta; order Hemiptera; family Pentatomidae; genus Euschistus; species Euschistus heros. The sequence goes on from RCWM02001110.1 coordinate 86,766, forward strand.
ATAAGGCAGGCTAAGATATTTGAAAGATGTCTAGGTTGATCTAAGGTTCTTGGGAGTGACAGAATGGAGAAAAGCTGGATAGGATCACCCAGATTGGAGGATCACTGTTGAGGAAACCAAGGTTCTTTATGGACCACAGGACTAGCAGAGTTATTTATTTAATAATTTTAATGTGTTGCAGGCTGTGTTGTTATATTATTTTCTTTAAAAAAGTTTAATTTAAAAATTAGTTTTAGTCTTGATTGTAAGAAATTTTTCTCTTAAATAGGTTAGTTAATCTTGAAATTGGGAAGCATTTGCCAAAATGTTAAACATTGAATGGATGTTTTATGGTTTAAAAAAGTAATTATTTACTGGATTAGAATTGAACTCGATTGTTTTGCCTATGACTACCTTTAACATGTTATATCTGCTCTGATGTTTATAGATGTTTACCTCAATCATGTTTGCCTCATCACAGGGCAGTAATCAATGACTCGAGGTTTGCAGTTCTCTGTTTCTTGATGGATCAGTGTTTTATTGAGATGCTTAAAAACTAGTTTGTTATTAAAAATAGCTGCAGCCAAGAAATGAGTATAAATTTATTATTATTTTTTTTTTTTTAGATAAGCATTGGTATCTTAATTTATTGTTTTTACCAAAATGTTTTCAATACTGTTACACTACTTAGTAAGAAGCAGTTATAATATAAATTAAACTGATGCAACTTTTATTTAACCATTTTAATTATTTTGTAGAACATCCTGAATATCTGACCTAATATCTGAATTTATCTGATTTATCTTCTTCTAATTCCAAAAGCCGAAGATACCATATACTTACTTTTACCTCATTAATTTCAAGACAGCATTTTGCAATATTTAACCATCTTGTTCAAAATACCTTTTAAAGTTTTCTCATTTCTTGCCAGGACCACAATCACATCAGCATACCCAAGAATTTGGTAGATTCGATGCCAAATTCCCACCAGACTCCAAATTCTTCATAGCTTTATGCAGGGTTAGATTAAACAGGACCTCTGAGAGGACATCACCTTGTCTTACTCCAGCATCAAAATGTAGTTTCCTGCTTATTCTGCTGTCAACAAGTACACTAGCCGGAGTCTCTTGGACACTGTCATTTTGATCAAGTTATTCAATTTGAGGGGGAAAAAAAAAAAAAAGGAAGAAAATTTTTTTTTTAGCCAAATATTGAGGATGTTAGCTTTAAAAACACTAATTTTGAGCTTTACTTTTTTTTTTTTTTTTTTTTTTTTTTTTTTTTTTTTTTTTTTTTTTTTTTTTTTTTTTTTTTTTTTTTTTTTTTTTTTTTTTTTTTTTTTTTTTTTGAAACGCTATTTATTTATTTTATGCAATATGCTACCTATATGTTTATTAAATATGGATGTTTATTTAATATTATGCAATATCATAATATTATACCTATATTTATTACTACTATATCATCACCAAATATAACTACTAATGCCATAAATAACCAATTGGATTGGAATATCTATGATTTACTGGTTTTTCCCAATTTACAGTTTAAAATTAAAAGAATCAAATTACTTAAATTAATAATGAAATTAAATTAACCATCAATGATTATACAAAACAAACACAGTTGAGAGAAAATAAGGTTTCAAACGTGACTTTTTTTCATTCAAACCAATATAGCTCTGAAACGGTTGGTCCTAGCGACAATAATTACAGAACATATTTTCCATTAAATTTCTAAACAGGAAACTGCCATAAAATGTTCAATCTGAACAACACCAACAGTACTAGAGAAGGTCAAAAAAGCCCCAACACTTAAAAAATGTGATGTTTTTCATTCAAACCAATATAGCTCCTAAACGGTAAGTCCTAGCAACGAATGTTATTTAACTAAAAATATTCTCTATTTATTTCCTTATATGTAAACTGCCAGCAACACCAACAGAGCTAAAGCATACATTTCTGAGGGTGAAAAAAACATTACACGAAAAAAGTCATATTCAGCCAAAAGAAGCCATGTCAATTCAAAACTTTTGATTTATGTTTTAACTAGGGAATTTTATTAATTTAAAAAAAAAATGGTAATAGCGTGGTAAGAACAAAATTGGGAACATTTTTGGATGAACTTAAATCTATGCAGATGATTTGTGATTCATTAATTTAATATTGGATTATTATGGTTGTACTTCATGAAAAGTACTTTCATGATCTTCATTATGATTGTGGTTACTGCATATTTTTTACCATTTCCTTAGAAAACTTTGCTGTGATTAAGAAACATAAACTAAACAATAATGTAAGCTGCCCCTTTTGTGCTTGATACTGCATGATGTAAAAGGAATGTTACATGTTTCTACCAATTTTATTTTAATTGACCCTTGTTTTATTTTTTCCATTTCAGTATATCTGTAGTCATATTCTAAGTTATCATATTTAGAATATACTGATTGTCATATGAAAGCATTTTGTTAAGTGTAAAATGACTAATATTATTACTTTTAGTAATGTACGTATATTTAAGTTATTCCACCGATCTCATCATTTACCCAAGTCAGCACGTAAGACCTTAGTTTCTTCCCTTATATTCCCTCACCTTGACTATGGTTGACTTAATACCCATCATCCTTCCTATATTTACAATATGCTTCAGTTCAGATCTGCAGTCAAATCAATGCACCCAAGATCCCGTCATTCTTACCTGTTTACTCCATTCCATAAAACATCTGCTTTCAAATTTCTCTTCTTCTTTGTCTTCTGCTCGACCATCCTCTGAAGATTATATTCTTCCTCATATAAGACGAACAATATCCCTTAAAACATTCAGATACTTCTAATTTCAGTACCTCATTCTTATCCAAGGTAACGCTTTCTAACAATCTACTAACTGCATTAAATTATATCATGTCCCTACATTTCTGGAGCCCTTTCAATAACTATTTTTATACGTTAGATTCCACTTTATACAAGTTTTTCTTACACTGTATAAAAAATTTAGATACTTCTATGTTTTGCACCACACTAAGCATTATATCTTAGAAATTTATTTTTTATTTAATTTTTGGAGTATTCTTTTAATTTACTCTTTCCTCTCTATACCTTTAGTTAGTATCTTTATTATTATTATTATTTTTATTTTAATATGCCTCTGAAAAAAATGTAATAAATTGTATTCTTTTCTGAACTGATTTGTTATTATTCATGGACTTAGTGCCAGAATAATATTATTTTCCTGTTCTATTCTGAATATAGTTTAAAAAAAAAAAAAAAAAAAAAAGAAGAAGTAATTCCATTGATTGCTACAGGACTTAAACAGCAAGAATTGAATCCATCAATTAAAATGTTCTTCACTAAGTCCAAAATTTCAGATGTGAACACAAAAATTCAGTTTGCCCATTTTCCTACTTAAAAACTTATTCCTTGTAACTATATCAATGCCTCAGCTCACAGATGTGTTAAGTGCAACTTTTTTGCCAAAATGTTTTAAATGCATCAATTACTTTCAAATAAAGCCCCTGGACACGACCTAATTACATCCCAAATCTTAAAACTCCTTCCTCGAAAAGCCATCCTATTCCTAACGTACATGTATAATGCTGTGCTCCGTACCATATATTTTCTGACTCCTGGAAATTAGATATACTTAAGATGATTCCAGTACCCAAAAAGCCACCTGAGCTCCGATCCTCATACCGTCCTATTTCCCTTTTGCCAATCATGGGTAAAATCCTTGAAAAACTAATCTTAAAACGCTTGTATTCTATCCTAGATTCCCGTCATGTAATCCCAGATCACCAGTTTTGATTCCAGGCATCACACTCTACGATCCAGCAATGTCATCGTGTGGTGGACGTTGCCTCCTCAGCATTAGAGCGCGGAATGTACTGCTCGGGAGCCTTTCTCGACGTGGAACAGGCTTTTGATCGAGACTGGCATCCACGACTGCTTTACAAGCTCCGCAAATTCCTTCCTTCAACATACTTCCTAATTATCCCTTTCTATCTCAGTGATAGAACTTTCAAAGTAAACCACAAATCTTCCTATTCTTCCCTCTTTACCCAATCTGCTGGTGTTCCTCAAGGTAGTATCCTAGGCCCCATCCTCTATACGGTGTATACAGCTGACATCACTGTCCTCACCACTTACGCTGATGACACATGCGTGTTATCAGTAAACAATGATCCCTTCATTGCCTCTCAAACACTCCAATCCCATATCCTAAACCTTCAAAAATGGAGAATCAAAATAAATCCTAATAAATCTCACCAAATAACCTTTACCCTTCGTCGTAAACCTACCAGTTCCTGTCCTACAGAATCATTTAATGGCATTCCACTAATCCCTGTTGAACAGATTCGCTACCTAGGACTCCATTTGGACAAACGTTTAACTTGGAATCCAAATACAAGACTAAAACGACAAGAAACTACTCGTCACATTCGACTTCTTCAACATTTACTAGACAAACGCTCAAACCTTCCGCTTTATTACAAAAGACTCATTTACATGGCAGTTATCAGACCTATTTGGACATATGGAGTTGAGCTTTGGGGATCAACTAAACCTTCTAATTCTTCCCGTATCCAATCCTTACTATCCAAAATCCTTAATGCTCCTTACTTTGTTACAAATAAACTTATCCATTAAGCCCTTAATGTTCCATATGTTGCTGAGTTAGCCCATATCCTTGAGTGATACCTATCCTTTTCATAGTAAGTTCCATAACCACTCAAATCCATTAGTTTCTCAACTTTCTTCCCTCTCCATTCCCGATAATCCTCCGAGGCGTCTGAAAAGAAGATGGCCTTGAGATCTTCTATTGTAGAATTTTTATTAAAGTGCTACTGATGAGTAGTTCTTTTTAAGCTTTGACATGTTATTGTAATCGTTATCAGCCCATTTACTTAATGTATATAATTGTAAAATAGAATAGAATAGAAAGAAAACTTTATTCTTGGACAAAGTCCCTTAAGAATAACATAAAGTAAGATCATAACTGGCCGAGAGGCTGTTAAAAGTAAAATAAAATAGATAAACTGAATACAAAAATGTATGAAAAAAAGATACAGAGAAAAACTAAAAAGAAAAAACTTTAAATAAAAAGAGGGTGAAAAAAATGATATACAAAATAGAGGTTAATATTGTAAATAAAATTGCAAAAAGAAAAAAAAAAAAAAAAAAACAGAAGAAAAAAAAAGATAGAAAATCAAAAATTATCATTACAAACAATTAAAACATCATAATCAAAATATAATTTATACTTATGTTTTATGTCTGACAGTCTTAGTAATTAAATTAGACGATTACATATATAGTACATACATCCTTACAATTAGAGAGCGTCGAGTTGGAGGGAAAGAAGATGGCGAAAGAATAGTGATTTGAATGTTCCAAGGGAAGAAGCATTGCGGATACAGGGGGGGGGGGAGGGAATTCCAAAGAGTAGAGGATCGGAGAAGGAAGGAACGTTGGAATGCAGTACTTCTGTGGGATGGAGTATAGAGATCGGAAAGACGAGATCTTGTAAGCAGTGATTTGATAGCGGACTTGAATTTCAGGTTACTGTAAATAAAGGGAGGGTGACGGGTGTTGATAACTTGGTATAGATAGGTGCCTAGGAAGTATTTTCTGCGGAAGGAGGGGAACAGCCAATTTAACTCAGTGTAGAGATGCGAAACATGGGAAACGTCTCGAGGTTGCGAAGACAAACCTAATGAAGCAATTCATGATGCGTTTTAATCTGTCCTCAAGAACTGTCAAGAGCCCGCCATATATCACACAACCGTAGTCAAATTGGGGGAAGATAAGGGAGGATACTAGGAGTCTGCGTGTGAGTAGGGGTGAAATAGTTTTAGGATACCGATCGACCTTCGGGAGATTTGTGCAATATGGGATTTCCAGGAGAGGGTTTGATCAATGGTTAAGCCTAAATTTTTAACAGAGGAATGGAAAGTTATTGGATGACCATTAAGGAATAATGTGGGAATGTTGGCATTTGAATGAAGAAGGGAATGTGATCCTATGGCAATTGCTTGAGTTTTAGCTGCGTTTAACGTTAATTTGTTCAGATTTGCCCAGGCACAGATTTCGTCTAGGTCTTCCTGAATTTTGGAAAACGCAGCTAACATTTCAGATGGAGGAAAGGAGAAGTAAATTTGGAAGTCATCGGCGTAAAGATGGTGGGAACAATGGTGAATTGAATGGGGAAGATCATTGATGTAGGAATTAAACAGTAGAGGGGAAATGCTCGAGCCTTGAGCTACTCCTGATTGTAGAGTGAGGAAAGAGGATAGGCCTTGGTTAGGGGTTGCGACTTGTTGGGTGCGGTGGGAAAGGAAAGATTGAAGCCAAAGCAGAGCGCTGTAGGAAAATTTAAGTGATTTCAATTTGGAAAAAAGGATATTATGGTCTAAGGAATCGAATGCTTTAGAGAAATCAAGGAGGATCAGGATGGTCAGTTCTTTTTTATCCATCGCTGCTTGGATGTCAGTGATAATTTTGATGAGGGCGGATTGTGTTGAGAAGCCGGGACGGAAACCAGACTGGAAGGGATCGAGTAACTTGGAATCTTCTAGGAAATTGGAAATTTGGGATTGCACCAATCTTTCTAGGGGCTTGAAAGGTTAGATAGTATGGATATAGGGCGGTAGTCCTTTGGGGATATAGGGTTTGGGTTCTTGTTGATAGGATGGATTACAGCATTTTTCCAGGAAGTGGGAAATACAGAGTTTTGGAGGAAAAAATTATATATGAAGAGGAGAACCGGTAGGATTTCAGGAAGGCATAATTTCAATAATTTAACAGGAATGCCGTCTAAACCAGATGAGTTGGATTGAGACTTCATAATGGAGGTAATTAGATCAGAGGGAGTGATATAAGAAAAATAAAAATTATTATCGTTAAATGTAGGCGGATGTGAGGACTGGGAAGGTCGAGAAGGAGCAGATGAAGAGGAAGAAACGAAAAAGGAATTTAACTCGTCTGGAGTGACAGGAAAGACTACCGAGGGAGAGGAACTAGGAAGATCACACAAGGAAAGTTTGCGGAGGAGCAGCCATTTGGATTTAGGATCGGGTGCAGATGAGAGGGCTTCGTGGAAGAAATTGGATTTAGTTCGCCGGATCGTAGATTGTGTTAAATTTCTAAGAAGCTTAAACGCTTGATAGTCATCTTCAAGCCTGGTGCGCCTGAAGCGTCTACGGGCAGCCTCTCGTCTTCTTTGTAAATCTTTAATATCTTGGTTCATCCAAGGAGCAGGGCGACGCCGGCGAATGGTACAATAAAAAAGTGAAGGGAAAAAAAGAGGTTTTCAAGATAGGTTTTGTCGTAGGAGTCAGATAGGAGATTGGTATTCAGGTCACCGGAGATGATTATATTGGAGTAGAGAGGAACATAATAATAAAGGTTAGATTCGAATGATTGGTCAAAGGGAACATGAGGGGGACGATAGGCCACTACATACAGGAGAGAATGGGAATTAAAGGATATTTCAACAAAGAGATACTCAATGTTTGGGAGATTTGAGGGAGGAGAAAGATGCAGGACTCGGGACTTCAGACTATCATGAACATATAGTGTTACTCCGCCTCCGGTCCGGTTGACCCGGTCGTGACGGATGATGGAGTAGTTAGGGAGGGAAATTGAGGAAGAAGGAATATAAGGTTTCAGCCAGGTTTCAGAGACTGCAATGATGTGGTAAAAATTTTGGGTGAAGAATTCTAGGAATTCATCGTAGTGGGCTGGTAGGGATTGTGAGTTTATGTGACAGGCGGTTAGGATATTAGTCATATTGGAAAGGAGTTAGGGAAACATAGGACAGTAAGTAAAAGGATGACGCTGAAAATGAGATACAGTAGTAGACGCCAAGAAGAAAAAATACATATCGATGATAAGAACAGAAGTAAAATGATATGTACAAAGTAAATATAAAAGTAAAAATATTTACAATAATGCAAAGTAAGAGTAAAGTAGTAACTAGTAAATATATAAGAATAGTAGAGAATGAACGAATGAAGAGCTGGTAAAGAAGTGAGGAAGAAGAAAAAAAATAAATATAAAAGTAAAGTAAAAAACAATTGAAAAAAATAATAAAACAAGTGAGGGTTAGCTGGTTAAAAGTGATATCATAGTGATACCAATAAATTAAAAACTGAAAACTATTTTGGTAAGGATAAATAATAGAAAAACAACAAAAAATAGAAAATACATTGGTTTCAATAGCTAAGTGTGTAGACCAAGGAAGCACAGATAGGAAAAGAATTTGAGAAGGTCAGGCGAAAACATCCAGGTCCTGAGCCTGGTCTATGAAGATTACTGGATGGCCGTCTTCTTTACGGCACCGCACACGCCACCCCCGAAAACCACACATATTTTAATTTGCCGGCTGATCTCTTCTGACGGGCGAGCCAATACAGATGCCTGTTGGTCGGGGTCATCTCCTCGCTCAGATATATCCGGTGGGAGTCATTCTCCTGCCAGCCGATATCGCGCGTCGAGAAGTCCCTCTTGACTTTTCTCCTCCGTATTAGATCGTCCCTCAGAGATTGTCTGACGAATCGTGCGATTACCGGAGGTGGTCGCGCATCATCTTTCCTGGGCCTCCGGCGCTCCACTAGGTCGAAATCTTCTATGTTTAGTTTGATACCGAGACCGGCACCTATACTTGTAACCAATGCCGTAGGGGTCTCTCCTGGGCGTACCGGGATGCCCCGAATTTCCATAGATTTGTTCAAAAGTCCCTGTGCTGCCTTGTTTATCCTGATTTCGAGCAGGCAGACTTTTGTTTTTAAATTACTATTTTCATTAACCAACTCCTCTATGCGTTTTGTTTGCCCTTCTACATGAGCTTCGATTTTTTTCAGTCTCTCAGTCAATTCAAAACTTAAGTCTCCGTATTTATCAAGCGACATTTTTAGGGATTTAATTTCCTCGTTAACTGTATTTACGGCAGCTAGTATCTCGGAACCAGATGGCTCCGAAGGTTTCTCGGTGCTTGAATTTTGCTTTTTTGTGTCACAAATGTGACAAAACCATGATTTTTTGGAGTTTTTCAGAGCTTCAATGTCTTTGTCTAGTAGGTTGAAACATCTGCCGTGGAAAATCCCTTTACATTTAGAACAAACTAAACTGTTTTTGTCTTCTCTTGAAATTGAATTTTCACACTTCGCGCATTGAACCATTTTGAAGTAATTTATTAGTTATTTTGACGTAATAGAGGTAAATGAATGTTTATTTACTCACAGCAGTAGTGAGCAGGTACTCAATACTGTGAGGATTAGCCGCTTGTTCCGGGTGAGTTGTGAACTAGTTACTCCGTTTTTTTTCTATTAATATGAAGTAATCGTACTGGATTACGATGCGTCACTTCACTAATTAGGTTTATAAATATACAAATAGAAAAACAAAAAAAAAAATTAAGAAAACTAACACAAAATAAAGAAGTTAAAGGAAAAAGAGTAAGGAGATGTTGATTGTTTGCCGTGTCTGGCCAGACTGTACAGTTGTAATTGTACAATTGTACAGTTGTAAATTTCAATAAAATGATATAAATTAAAAAAAAAAATGCATCATTAGAGGGTTTAGATGTTCAGATATACACAAAAATCTTATTTGAAGTGCTAATGTAAACTTAGTATTAATAACTCATGTTCACTAAATAGAATCATATTTTAATACTGTAAATTTTATTTTCTGCACTTAATACATCTGTGAGCTAAGGCATCAATATATATGTAGCTAAATTTGTAAAAATAAAAAAAATGAAAGTAAATAAAATAGAGAGGTATTTCTCTTTGTATTAAAATTGTATTTATTCATTACATATGTATTTTAATAACATATGTTTTAACTTATATTATTATTTTTCACATGGAGTTATAAACATATGAAGAGGCTCTTCCCGTATTTTCTTCAGTGAGGGGTGAGACCAAAACAACAACCGGCCACGCCCACTTTGCCCAACTGGCGACTTGCATTCCATTTGGGCTAGGGTATTTCCCCATTATTAAATGGAAAAATAACGCATTAAATATAATAAAATCCCAGAATAAAGCCTAAGAAACCAAAATTTGAGCTGAAAAACGGCTAATTTGCGGACTATATAGTGTGATTCAAAATGGCTGCGTCTAGTCAGTTATAGTCTCAGCAATTGAGAAGTGAGCCCCCTTACCCATAACTCCATGATTTTTTTTTTTTATTGGAGCTTCAAATTTTAAATTTTAATACTTTAAATTTTATTTTCTGCACTTAATACATCTGTGAGCTAAGGCATCCTTAGACAAGATGTACATATATATAACTAAATTTGTAAAAAAAAAAAATGAAATTAAATAAAATAGAGAGTGGTATTTCTCACTGTATTAAAATTGTATTTAATCATCGCATATGTATTTTTATAAAATATGTTTAAACTTATATTATTATTTTTTTATTTTATTATTATTATATTTTGTATATTCATTTTACTTAGCATTTACGTTTGGTGAAACAATCCACGATTAACTCTTCAATAAATATTAATTGTTATGTGTTTTTTTTTCTGAATCAATTTTGTTACAATAGGTTAGTGTGTTTCATTAATCTTGTTATAAGTAGTTATGTTGGACCAAATTTCAATTATTTAAGTCTTATTGTTTGATGCAACATGCTGATATTTTTAGAATGGATTGGTAGATTAGACTATTTCTCTTTGTTTAAATCTTTAAAGATATATTGAGAACCTTGTATACAGTGCCCATTGGCATATTACCCAAGGTACAAAAGATCAGCTGTTTTAGTTCTATAACTAAGAGTATAGGGTATGTGATAAGGTATGCTAAGATGTATGTTAATCCTTGATACCATTCTTCAAGGTTTTTGATATGAGTCTAAAGGATATTTGGATGTAATAAATGTTGTTATCGATATTTTGCAATTTTTTAAAAATTATTTATTTTAAATTAATCTGATGAGCATTGCTTGATCTGTTTTTCATTCTCTCTGGAAACCATTTCAAAGAAGCCCTTACTCTCGTCTCAATATTCTCCCTTTCCTGTTCCTCAGTCGTGGCTTCTAGTTCTTCTGATGACTTCGTTTCATAGTCACTCCTCATCCCGTTGAGTACTAAACCAATTGACGTATTGAGATCTCTGTAGGTACTGGAAACATGGCCGTTAACGCAAGTTCTCTCTTCGGGCGTGGTAGCTTCTAAAAGAGCCTCCTTGATCGTGGACTTGATTTGAGGAATATGTTCTTGCCTGATATTGTTACTAACGTGATGGATCAGAGTGGACAATTCCTTTTTGGTCATTGCGTCAGCCTGAAAAATTAAAAAAAAATTAATAAATGACACAATGTACCATGTTTAAACACATAAAACGTTTTATAAAAATCAAACACAGAGATTTATACAAGGTTTAATGCAGCATTGTGTCAGTGCCAAAATATTTTGATTCCGAGCACCGCCATCGGTACCCAAAAATCGATTCTCAGTTCTCGGTACTGATACCTCATTTAGATCTACATTGTTACTACAAAAAAGTAATTCGTTATAATAGCTAAAAAAGCAAACTAAATGCATTAAAAATACAATAATTATTCAAGAAAGAAATTAGTATACCACAAATAGCATTTATTATCTACAACATATAAAGTTTGTTAAAATTCAGACAATGTACAAAAAATAATTCATTTTACAAATACTTATTTAAGAAGATAATTATTCTTAAGGTTTTTGGTTTCGATTATTACTTTGGGATTGCGAATGGAACAAAGATACTGTAGTGGAAAGGATGCATCCATATTTCAATGGTAGATGTTTTTAATCCAAATCCGGTATGAACGTATCGCAAATATATTTCAAAAGTGACACAACTGAAAAACCAGTATTTTTGATTTATTATGTTTATGTTAATAATCTTCTATGAAATGTCAAAAATGTACTGAATTAACAACAAATCCCACCTGGTTCATCTCACTTGCGGTTGGGATTAAAGGGTAATTCAGGTACACTTTCGATATTTCATACAAGACTGTGAGAATTCAACATTTTTTTAATGAAGTTTTTTGAGTTGTGCATGTGCGATATAATATAATGGACAATAATCTTTATTTTCGGGTAACGAAAATACGCTAAGAATAAGAAAAAATAATTCGATGGTACTATTGTCAGTCACGCATTTGTTTCTTTAATGTAGCCTTGCTTTTTGGCAGTTCGTAATTAAAATCCTATTTCTTTATTTTCCAAAAGCGATTACATATTTTCTCAGCAATTTGATTTTAGAGTGATCGATAGAATGAGAATTATAGTTGTTTGATAGCAAATAAAGGACAGCTTAAAATAAATCGCTAGTATTTATTAACAGTAAGAACAGACTAAGTTACATAACCTTACACATAAGTAAACTGTGTTTAGAGCCACTGCTACCAACATAAGAGCATGAGTACATACGTCTGGTTAATCTCAAAATTTAACGATTGGCTTGCAGAAGCAATGCTTGGTTTTTAATGAGCGTCATTTCAAATTCTTTACCTAGCTATTTTGATCTAGTACATTGAAAATTTTCTGTTATTAAAGATGAATTAATTACTTTTTATAACAGCTCTTTCTTTATATGAACAGGAATCAATGTATAGTAATTACAAAAGTAGTTATCACAAAACTAACGTCAACTGTGTCAATCAGTTCCTAGGAATCGACTTTGTGTCATCGATTCCCGATATTGAATTCTTTTCTCAAGAACAGGTGGAATCGAGTAACGACACCAGGCCCGGAACTAGGGAGGGGCAGAGGGGGCACGTGCCCCTGGCGGCAGATTTTAGGGGGCGGCAAAATTTAAAAAGTTTATAAGAAAAGTAAATTATTAATAACCTTTTCAAAACAATAATAATACAATCGATATTGTTTAATTTTGTTTCATTTCTTCTTCATAATTTATAAACTTTATTATACTGTACTACGGAGGTAATGTATTTTTATGGTGTCGAAGAGTGGGGGAAGGGGGCGGCAAACTGATCTTTGCCCTCCCTGACAAATCTCTAAGTAAACGACACACCCCTTGTTAAATTAAATCAATTATTTAAATAATCTAAAAAAAATAAATTATTTAAAACAATTTGAATAAAATAAGTAATTAAGATTATTTGCCTCAAGATGTCATTCATTTTTTTTCACAAACATACAAATTCAATACAATGACATATTTCATTATTTATTTTGACTATCCGACCGAGTCTCGATCCCGAGTTTTTATATCTATTCTATATTATTATTATCTATATTTCTTTATAATTGAAAATTAATAATTAGTAAATAATGTTAAAGCATAATCAATTCAATTTAAATACGGGATTTCATTCTTTTCTTCACAATATCATACAAAATATATTGAAAAAATCTATTAGGTGGATTTTTTGTATGTTAATATTTAAAATTGTGTGTGTGTGCGTGTGTGTGTGTGTGTGTGTGTGTGTGTGTGTGTGTGTGTGTGTGCGTGTGCGTGTGCGTGTGTGTGTGTGTGCGTGTGCGTGTGCGTGTGCGTGTGCGTGTGCGTGTGCGTGTGTGTGTGAAGGAACCCATTTCATTCATATTCGTGTGCTTTTCTAAAGTTACTCATGATGCATTACGACCTTACCCTGAATGCCTATTACTAGAGATCGGATTTCTGTGTTATTGCACATTTAGTTCGGTTGTGTTTAGCGCTCTCTAACCCAAGTAGTTATCTCATTTATATCCTAAGGATTCTTATTCTTCAATTTTATTTTGCACGAAATTGCACAAATTTGAATTTTTGAGCTTAATTGCACGAATTCGGGTTATACTGCACAAAATTGCACGATTGAACCAAATTCATTTAATTTTATTCACTTAACCATTTATTTCTTGAATATTTAACATACGATTATTAGGCAACATTTATAACAATTTTTTTTATATTAAATAGGTTAATTAGTTTTAAATTGAAAGTAAAAAGTCGCTTAAATCAAATGCATTTGTGACCAACTACTTTTAAATGATCGTATTGAATTAGGAGCTTTGAGGATTTGGGCAAGCATTGAAGATCGACGTACTTCCTAGAAGTAAGACGTTTCCTCAGAAAATTTCTTCCTCACTTCTGATTTAGCACAACGCGCTAGTTGTTGACAAGATTTTAAACTATCAACTTTGAAAATGCCAAAAACGTCCGCGAGTGTTTCTAAAAAATTGAAACAATAGACCAATGAATATCCAGAGCTGATATTTGTTTGAAACTCTCGAAGAAAGCTTAAAACGAATTGAAAATGAAAAGGGAAGATGTTTATTTTCAAAATTCGAGTAAATCATTGAGAAAAACTACGGCTACATTCGTTAAAAAAAAATTAAATTATTGTATCAACGGAAAGGAAATAGAAGCTGATAATCTGGATCCATCCAAAATCGCATGCTACAAGAATTGTCCTGTTACGTCCATAGATGTAGATACATTACGTTCCTTTTCTTTGCTAAAGAACATTTTACTAAGTGACAGGCGGCATAATTTTACTGAGAAATATTTCGAAATATATTTTATAATGTGGTACATTTTCACGAAACTTTTAAAAACTAATTTATTTTTCAAAAACATTTAATTATATTTTGTTTCAACGTAAAAGGAAATTTTAATAAAGATATTTTATATTTCTTTTAATTAAAATTTTTTTTCATCTCCTTTTATTCCCAAATTTTAAAGTATTTCAGATTGAATTAACACTAAAACAAAATGTTTGTTGAAATGTCCTTAAGTTTATTCAAGGCTGGTTAATTTTTGCATATTTTTGTAAATAAATGGATTGCTATATGTATTAGGTTTTTACATTCTCGTTTTGAGTTTTTTTACTGCACGATTTTGCATAATTTGAATTTTTTACTGCACGATTTTGCATGTTTTGAGTTTTTTACTGCAAATTTATTGATTTTTTACTGCACAAAAATCCGGTCTCTACCTATTACAATAGAAGCACGATAAACAGCAGTGAATGATAAGAATAGATTGTTATTATTAACCTGTACGACGACATTAATATTAATCAGAGTTAATATTAATGTAGTCGTACAGGTTAATAGCAATCTATTCTTATCATTCACAGCTGTTTATTGTGACTTTTATTGTAATAGGCATTCTGGGTAAGGTCGTATTGCATCATGGCAGTGTTACCAATTTTAATTTACGAAATCATTACGTTACATATAAAATATCCCTACATCTCCCTACCACCAAACAATGAATCCCTACCCTCCTAGATAGAAAAAAATGTATATGTCTGTTACTTCATTTACAATACTACAACCCTAAATAACAATTGTTAAAGGCATAAGGTGAAATAAATTAACAATAATAAATAGCATAAATTTATTTTAATAATAAAAGAACATTGTTTGAAATCACAGAAAAATGATCGATTGGTAACGAATTTATCATGTATACATACATGATTTTAATTAATTTTACTTTTTCCTCTGAATCAAAATAATTTGAAAGGTGCAAACAATCTTTTACAACAGAATTTTTTTTCACCTTACGATCATTTATTTGGTCCAAAATTTGTTTGATGTGGCTCTGCCTTAATGTTCGGGAAAAAACATGTACTAGTAATAAAAATTTGATTTTGCTCAAACCACTATTTGGTTGAGGAATGCTCTTAAAGGCTTCTTCCATTTCCCTTTAATAAAATATCTGTTATGATTAAAATCAAGTGGGAAATTGAGATATCATTACACGTTACGAGTTAGCAATCGACAGTTTTATACTAACCTAGAATTACCTATTTAATAGTAAAGTAGGACCTCAAAATAATTTTTTTAGTATGCATTTCATCTTGAAAAGTAAAAATCCCTACAAATACGATGTTTTTGAAAAATCCCCCCCCCCCCCCCCCCCCCTGCGCCCAAAGGAGAGATGAATCCCCCTACAGTAGGGAAAAATCCCTTCGTCTGGCAACACTGCATCATGGATAACTTAAGAAAAGCACTCGTTTATAAATGAAGTGGTTTTCTTTACATATATATAATAAATTTTGGAATATATTAAATAAGAAGAATAATAAATTTATTTTAAATAAGTTTTGTACATTGCCTGAATTACAATCAACTTTAGAAACATCATATGAAGAGTGTTAGGCTAGAAGTGTGAATTTCCGAAACTGAGATTTCATCGCCAGCTGTTAGCTTGTACCACGTACTATCATTTAAGGTAGTCTCATGAAGGGTAGAAAGAAGATTGTCACATATTTTGAAGTTTAAAAAGCCGTTCCCAATGATAGAAAATATATACTTTGTAATTTAAAATTTCGATTTTTTCAGAACTATTGTTACCAGACATTATTATAGTTTTTATCTATAGATTTATTTATTTATTTATTTTTTTTTAAGGCATTTTCATTTTGTTTTGTAGCTCATTAAAAGATTAGATTGATTTTAAATTTCAATTTGTACACAGTACTCAATTATTTAAGTAATCACGTACATACCTTGTTAAAAAACAAACATAGTTTGAAATTTTCAGCCTGTCAGTATAAATCTCAATATTTATAAGTACCTATCAAATTTAGGTTAATATTTTTTTTGAAATGACACCATTATGAGAGTTTCTGCAACTTTAATAGAAGTCTCTTTCTAATGGGAAACTGTTGTACCAAAATTTTAATGCAATTAGCTGGCCTTAGTGGTTCAGCTTCAGTAATCTGCAATTATAATTTTAATTCTTTTTTTTTTATATAGGTAATATCAATAAATAGAATAATCGATGTATTATAATTATCTAATTGTGTATGGTAAAACTATCACCAAGGACTGAGGTATTAATCGGTTATGAGGATTGCTGATTAGTTCCAAGGAATTCTGGATACCGATTCTTCTCTCAAGAATCTCAAAGACAAGCAAATAATTGAAAAATCCTTTTCCTTATTTAGGCTACTTAATTAAAACGTTAAACATAGGCTATACATTTAAAAATGACTATAGTTATAGGACACTGTTTACAAACCTCAGTAAGTTAGATATGCCGCTTGATCTACGATCATCCTAATAACCTGTATATTTACCTCATAACTACAAGTATATTATTTCTTTCTTGGATCATATATCGATTCTTTCAGTTATAAGATCACTGTTCTGACTACAAAATCAAGTTGATAAAAATCGTTCCTTCCCGCGATCCTTCAATAGTTTTTATAACACCGATGGAAAAATTGCAGCCTTTAATACGCTAAAATTTTTAAGTATTGTAAGTATTCTGAGATCAATACACAGTTTTTGGCCAGAAATATTAGATCCATTGAAAATTTTCATTTAGTAAAGTGATTTTGTTTTTGTTGTAGCTTTCAAGACTTGTGTTGACAAAACGGATCCTTTTTTGTAAGTTACTCAATCCAAGCATTATAATTAATACTCTTAGAGAAACCCTTTTTTTTTTACAATCACTATTACTTATTTATTTATTTTACTTTTCTAATAATTAATTAATACAATTATAAAATATAATTTAATATAACAAGACCCATATATAAATCTTAAGAAAGAGCAGAGACAAAATAGATCAGAAGCAGCTAAACAACTTCTAAGTCAGAAAATGAAGGGGATATGGGCTAGGAAGAGGGCACTCAAAAACCTTACCTATTCCAACTCACTTATCTGAAAACCATTTTGGTTAACCCACGTTGTCCACAGTGGCTCATTCAAAAAAAAAAAAAAAAAAAATGTACACTGTGCTGAGCACCTTTTGGTACCTGGGAAATTGCTAAAATATGCAATTTTATTTAGTACAATTTTATGCAAAAGTTAAAAATGCCACTTTAACAAAAAATTTTATTCGCTGCTGATGTAACTGCTGCCTATATTGCAATTGAAAATTCTTGTAAAAGGAAAAAAAAGTGCTGAGTTAGTAGTTATTTTAAAGAAAGAATTATCAGTGTTTTTAATGAAGTTCGGATATTGAATGAACTATTCAAAAATTTTATTAGAATGTTACCAAGTAATTCTCGAAGTGCCATTGCAAATTATTTAACAGTGCGGGACGTCTTCTATAGTATTCAATAAAGTCTAATGTTTTTTCTTCTCCCCAAACCACATTAAAAATAAAAACTTTTGATTTAAGGCGCCCTAAAAACACGAGGATGCACGAAAAGCCGCACGAGTTTACCACCATGACTGGGAACCACTTGCAACTCCGTGCGGCTTGCACGCCTCATGTTGAACGAAAAAAGGCACTTTCTAAACACCCCTTAAATACGCGGTGTAAAACCCAAAACTTGGGTTTTAGTACACAAGCACAACACAAGCAATATATAATAAAAATTAGAACTATTTTATCTTTAGCACAGCAAACTTTCCTCCCCCCCCCCCACCTATATTTACTGAACTATTTGTTTACATTACATTATTATTATAGTATTAACTTGAATAAAAGGATTGTAAAATAACTCATTTAAAGGATCCGTTTTGTCTATGCAAATTGTAAAATAACTCATTTAAAGGATCCGTTTTGTCTATGCAAATTTTGTTAACGACAACAAAAATGAAACTATAAGAAGAAATAATGTGGAGTGCAATCAGGAAGAAATAAACACGTCGAAGTAGAAAACATATAATAGAGTGCCAACGTATTTACGTTTCTACTGCACCTCAAAAATAAAACTAATTTCTAAATAAAGAAGAGGATGTTTCAAGTAGCCTTATGTTTTTAGCCAAGGTTGTATAAACGTTGAAAGCATATTTAACAACTAAAAAGGGACTATACCAACATCGACTATAT